>PVKZ01006486.1:0-34622 GCA_004027375.1 Macroglossus sobrinus | reverse complement strand
TTTTTTTTTTTTTTTTTTTGGCCCTGGCTTTCTTCAACACATACCAGGAAAGCTCGAGATTGGCTTTGATTATTTTTGGTTTCCGGACTGTTTACTCGAAAGAAAAATTGTGCAGAGCCTGGATCACTTGGTATGTTAGCTATCTATTGCAGTGTGGCAGATGACTCGAAAACTGAGCCAGCTTCACACAACACTCATTTATCGTCCCGTGGTTTCTGGGGGCCAGGCTTCTAGGCACAGCTGGCCTGGGCTCTCTGGCTAGGGGACTCTCACAAGGCTGCAGTCAAGGTGTCACTGTGGCCGTGGTCCTCGCAAGGCTCAGCTGGGCCAGCTCATATCAACCATGTGGTCGACGGTGGGACCCGGTACCCTGAAAGACGTTTGTTCCTGGCTGTTGGCCGGAGGCCACCCTCAGTTCCTGGTTCTACAAACCTGTATTAAAAGAAGAAACCAGCTGGGGCTGGCCAGGCAATGACCTTGAGGTGGGGGTGGGCTCGATATGGTAGAGGAATTGCCAGGGGCCTGAGCGGCTGGAGCATATGTTTGTAGGTGGTCACGGGTGTTAGGAAAAGGGGTCGGGGACAGAGGTAGGGTGCAGGTCCCGACTCACAGCGGCAAAGACTCTGAATTTCATTCTCTTGAAGGTTTTGAGCAGGGACATCGGACTTGTTGAATACAATCAACCTGGCTTGTGGCAGGTATTAAGTGAGTTTAAAAAATGGGCTTTCACGTTTTAAACCTTGGTCCCCGGAACTTGGTTGAGTGGATGAACCTTTCTAATGCTCTGAAAAGTGATGGGTGTCTGAGGCCAGTTAGATCCTGGACTGTGTGGCACATCCCCTGAGTTGGCAGATGGCATCTGTGTGGCCTCTAGGGGGCATTTGGGAGCCCGCCCCCACAGACACACGTGACTCACCTCAGCATCAGCCAACCAGACTTTTTATTTAAATTTTCATCACAGGAGACAGTTCACTGCTTCTGCCTGGGCTTCGCTGCCAGCCTGGGAGTCGTGCACGATGTGTCGGAGCCCCCATCAGCTATTCTTGGAGATGTTTCGCCACAACACGAGGTCACTAAAAGTAGCTGATGCACAAGTGGACCTTGACAGACAGCACCGTGGGCCTTGGAGGCAGAGCCATGAACCTACGTGTGCATTTTTAATAGATCTGTCTCACTCCCTGAGATGTGTCATTTGCTGGGTCAGCTTAGTTGGCTCACGGTGCACAGCTTTGTAATTAAATATTAGTTCGACTGTTTCTGTGAGGGTGTTTTTTGGATGAGAGTAACATTGACATCAGTGGGCTTTGAGCAAAGCAGATTGCTCTTCATCATGTGGGTGGGCCGCGTCCAATCAGGTGAAGGCCTGCATAGCACAAAAGTCTGGCTTCCTCTGAGGAAAAGGGAATTCTGCTGGCAGGCAGCCCTCAGGCTGGACTGCAGCACTGGTGCTTCCTGGGTCTGCAGCCTCTAGGCTCACCCTGTAGATTGTGGAGTTGCCTGTCTCCATGGTCCGCGAAGAACCCTGACTAATACACTTTCCCAGCAGATGTCATCTACCTTATGTGTCTCGGAGCTTGGAGAGCATTCCCCAAGGATGAGCACAGAACAGGCGCCGAGTCTGTGGAGGGCTTACTCCTCCCTGAGGCCAGCACCCACGTAGGGGGCTCTAATCCTGAGGAGAACGAGCACCCGGCTTTAACGGTCTGCTATGAGGACAAAGCACATGGCTCTGCCACCAGGATCACCGGGGTGTGAATTCCAGTGCTGACTCTTCCTGATCGCCAACATTTGAATTCTCTGAGCCTCTGTGTCCTCCTCTGTTAAAGGAAATTAAGAGTCTCCAGCCTCATGAGGAGGTTGCTGGAAATATTAAAAGAGCTCACGAATGTAAAGTATTTGGCAAAGAGTTGGTACCCAAAAGATGCTACTAGTGTTATCATAAAAACCTTATTTCATATTTGTGACTACTTCAGCAAGCTACTTAACCTGGGATATATTTGGTTTGCTCACCTGTAAACAACGGAACATGAAAATGTTCACGGTTATTTTCACTATGCTAAATGTCACACAAATAGAACAGAGTGTAAAAAGACTTTCTCTGTTATAGGGTTCGATGGATAGGGTTCTCCATCCATTGAAAACGCCGTGTGACAGCACGCGTGACAATAAAGCTATGTTGTTACGGTTCATGTTCTCTCCATGATCCCCCATGCGATGCCCTCTTCTCCGTGCGTGAATATAAATAAGTATGTGACTATCGAGTGGCTGTTATAGTGGCAGGAGCTCTCGGCGCATAATGTCTGCTGTTCTCTGCAGTTCCTAGTGTAGTACGTCCCCCATCCTAGAGATTAGAAAGTTACGGCTCAGTTGAAAGCAGAGCACTTTGCAGCATGTTCAGAGAGAAAGGATGCCATTCTCATCCTCCCAAGGGTCATCGTCTTGTTGACAACCACCTGAGACAAGTAGGGGCAGCCAGTGGCATCGTCTTCTCCGCACAGACCTTCCCGAGGCTGGGCCGTGATGCACCTGAGCCGCGGCTGAGGCCCCAAGGCCGAGCTTCACCGCGAGATCAACTCGGCAACGGGAGTGATGGAGTTTAGCTCATTTCCCGCGGTCTTCTTGGCTAGAATAAGCTATTTAATTTCCTGCTCCTGGAACTGGATCTCCTTACGAGAGATAATGACTCTGCATGTCCTATCAGGATACACTCGGGGTTATCTGAATGCCCCCAATGAGGCTCTAGCAAATTTGCAACCAGACGTTGTTGGCTCGCAAGACCTTTAGAAATTCCGGCTTCGTTGAACTTGGCAGTCTTCCTGCCAGAGAGGTTTTTTTAAAAAAAAATTTGGCTGTAGGATAAAATCCTGTAGGATTCATAATTCATGGTTATGTAAAACATTTCTAGCTCAAAAATATCTGTAATTCGCCCTTCCTAAATATAATCACGAATGGAAAGACAAATCGTAAAATGTCGTTAGTGGACAATTTCACTCCCGAGGGCCCGATTTTTCTAAGAGAGGTGCTGACACCTCCAAAGTGTGTCCTGGCAGACGCTGCTCCTCAGAGGGCCAGAAGCTCCCCACAAACTGAAGCCCACGGCCCACGGCGTTGGAGCTTGTCCATGGAGCAGCCCCTCCCCATCACCAGGCGCGACAGGGTCAAACACTCACCCTGAGTGAGTGCTCACCCTCGAGCGCAAGCACCGTCTTTGCCCGTCCGTCCCGTCCACTGACGTTGTGTGGCCAGGAGCGGCCACACGGGAGGGGAGGGGCGCTGGTGCTTCGTACCTGACAGGGCGAGAATGCAGTTGCTGAAGAGAAGAGCAGACAGACAGTGGAAAAAAAGGGGGAGAAGAGAAGGCAGGAGCCCACGAGGACCCCATTCTGGTGGCGACTCTTCAGTAAGGGGCCGAGAGCGAGGCATGAGGAGAGGGAGAAGCTGGGAGCAGCCGTCGGATGTGGGGAGTCACCGGTGTCCCGTAATGGCAAAGAGAACTTTGGGTGTGGCTGTGAGCTATGAAAATATAGATCCCGTGACTTTCTTCGCAAAGCATCGGGAAAGCTTGGGATCGATTTTAATTATTTTGGGTATCTGGACTGTGTTTACTCACAGGAAAAATGGTGCAGAGCCTAGATCACTTGGTATACTAGCTAGCCATCCATCACCATGTGACTGAGCCAGCTTCCAACGAGCCACACGGATCATCTTACAGTTTCCGTGGCACGGCTCACCTGGGCCCGCCAGGCTCCACTGGGGCAGGGCGCCCTTCCCAGCTCACTCACGTGAGCGATAGGGGATCGGCTCCTCACAGGTGTCGGACTGAGGACCTCAGTTTGTCTCTGGCTGTTGACTGGAGGACATCCTCAGCTTCTTGTCACAGAGGTCTCTCCATAGGGCAAAACAGCATGGAAGCTGGTTTTGCCAGAGAGACAGAGAGAGAGAGAGAATCAAAATGGACATCTTTCAGAGACAATTTTTTTTTTTAATAGAAGGAGGCAGTGAGATTCTTTGGTGGTCGATGTCACTGGCTTTTGTTAAAAACAGAAACAATATTCTCCTGTCTCTACCACACACTTGCCAGAAAAGGTGGTCCAGTCCTTCAAGGGAGAGGGAATTCTTAACTAGGAATTTTATTTAAAATACAGGCCTGTGTTGCATGCTCCAGACAATTCCTGGCAACGCCTTGGAAGTCCAGTCCACTTCGAGGCCCCGGACTGCCTTCATGGGCATCTTTCGACGGCTGCCATTGAAGAAACAAATTGGGTTGTTGGCACCCAGGGGACATGCCGTCCGTGGATGCCAGGAAGCCTGTGTCCCTAAGGCTCACAACGCCCCCCCCCCATTCTAACTTTGAGGCCGTAGCTCATCCAGGGGCAGCCCAGCTAAGTGGCCTGGATCCCTCCCCCTCCCTGCACCCCCGAGCCTCATTTTGGAGGTTGCTTGTTATGCAGCCAGCATCCACTCAACATAATGCGCCTTTACCTGCCAATGTGCTTTGAGGGATATTGTTAGCATTAAATTTGCCATTTACATTTTCATGTCTGACATAATTGAGGAATGAATGCTCTTATGAAAATTAAACTTGTGGTTCTCCTGGGCTGCTGTAACCCTGTTAAAATGTAATGTGATTTTTGATGCTTCTTCTTGAGGTTTTTATTAAATAGAATATCAGGATGACTAATTCCCTGAGCCTAAATGCAGGCTGGGAAGAGCATTATTGATAGGGCTATGTCCAAATGGTCCTCTGTGCTCAGCCTCTAATGGCCTAATAATGCATTAGACTGGAATCAGAAATACTTTGAGTTGCAGTGCTTATTGCCATTATTGAAAACACCTGGACGCTCCATTCATCAAGGTTACATCCGAAGGGGCCCATTTGTTTATTAGGCTGTCAGTAAACATCTTTATTTGGTCTGGATTCAGCCACGTTCGGCCACGCGGGAGAGAGCTCACATCCAACCCGGGCATCTCCCGTGGTGTCTCCTGATTAGGTTTCTTGTTAAGAAGAAAGCGAGCTCATGACAAGCTGGGGGTGGCTCTATAAAGACCACGTTCGCTGGGCTGGGCCTCGCGGGGCCATGGTGGCAGAGATGGGGGAGGCGGCTCCTGCGGGCCTGGGCGGCGCTTTCTTTCAGCAGCTGCCAGCGTGGCCTCTCTGCCCCCTGTCCTCTCAGATGACGCCGGCGCGCGCCAGCTCTGACCCCTCGAGGCTGTCTGCAGCTCTGCGTCCCCCTGGAGTGGAGCGTGGGACACGCACCCCGGAAGGGGCGAGACTCCCCTGTCTGCTGCTTCCTGCAGAGCAGAGTCAAATCCTCCTCACTGGAGTCCAGGGGGTGGCCTGTCCCTCTCTTCACTGGGGTCCAGGGGGTGGCCTGTCCCTCTCACAGCCGTGCCCTGACCCACACATGCCATCGCTTCGAGGAGGCTTCGGTAGCGACTATTGTGATTAAAATGGAAATACTTCGGGATGCTTTTTTTTAAAAAAGCTATCTTTTAAAAAAAATTCTCTTTGGAAATGAATATGACTTATATCCCACTGCATAAAATCTAAATGTGTTGCTTAATGGAATTTTATGAAGTAAAAAGATGCCTATGTAAACTCCCCCCGCCAGGGTTGAGCTCTAAAATTGTGCCAGCAGCCAGGGGCCTCTCCTAGTAACCCCCGCCCCGTCCATTCAAGTGGGCAGGTGGGCTGTGAGATGTGAGTCTGTAGACCGCCAGAACTAGCCGCCAGATCCATCCAGCTTTCCCTTTTAAGAGCATCTACCCTTTGCTTTCCAGTCCCGGTTAAAAGGCACCAAGGACTGAGGGAGGGAGGGGTGCACAAAGCAAACAGCTCGGTGCAGAGAAAATCTACCCAGTAGCTACAGTCTGAGACAGAAACCCCAACGCTTCTCCCTATGGTAGCCCAGGCCTCCTGGGGCACCCCTTCCACACTGGGTGGGTTTGTGATTGTGATCATAACGCAAACGTTGCCATACCCTCAAATCGTATGTGTGTCTCATGGAATGCAGCGGGGAAAGCTGAATTTGCAACAGTTCCAAACTACATACTTGGGGGGTATTCTGTAACTGCCACCCCCAAAAGGGGAACAAAATCTGTCAAGGACAGTCACGGGCTGGCCCTCAGTGCCCCTCGGCTTTTAGTGTCTCTTTGGGGACCGCTCCGGTCTCTTTTTGGGCCTTCCCTGGCTGTGGGAGTCACAGGTGGCCTGAGCAGGAGGGGGCGCGGCTCAGGTTGGCTGTCAGGGAGACAAGGGCCTGCTCGAGGGAGGGCCAGGTGGCCCCTGTTAGCAGCGTTTGTTTGTCAAGTCTCTGGGGTCCCGAGGGAGGTCCCGAGGGTTCCTAGCTAGGAAGCTAGGAAACTCCGTTCTCCCTTGCGAGTGGACATTACCTGAGCTCAGTGCTCGCCCCCGAAGTCCCCAGAAGCTCTCCTGTTGTCACACGTCTTTTTGTGTGTTCTCCGGAGTCTTCATTGAATAAATAACCGTAGCCTTATCGTTCAGAGCATCAATTATTCATCCTTATAGAAAACGGGTGTTAGTTTATACACATATTTGGAGACTTTCACAATTTTAACACTAGGCCCATAATTTTCCTTTTTTTTTTTTTTTTTTTTCACGCTTCTACCCCTGGGGAAAGCGGTGGGCTGGGGTGAGGCCAGGGCCTCCACGCCTGCTGCTCTGAACGCCCTGCTTGCTTGGCAGGCTGTGAATGCACCTTCCTCTCAGGCCTGCTTTTATCGGGGTTCCCCCTTTTTTGTGCCGCACACAGAGCGGATTTCACTCAAGCTAAGACCTGGCCTTGTCCTGCGCCTCCTCTGCCCCGCCGATGTGAGGGTCCCAGCTTCAGCTTCATTGCTAGCACATCCGCTTTCAGAGCTCTGTGGGCAAACGCAGGTGAGCAGGGTAAGGTGGGGGGCAGCCCAGGGGAGGCCCCACACCTGCGTTTGCAGTCAGGCTCTGCTCTTCGCCTGCGACTTCCACAGCCTCCGAGTACCGCAGATGCCTCGCTCCTGCGACGGGGCGGGGTTCCCAGGAATGAGCGCGACGCGTGGGCAGAGCGCTTAGCGTAGCGCGGAGCCCGGATGGATGCAGTCGGTGCTCGATGGATGTCAGCTCCCCCTCTGCTGTGCCTGCTCCGAGAGATTTGCTTAATCGCTTAAAAAAAAAAAAAAGTCTTCTGTAGTAGACAGTAGAAACAGCAGCTCTCAGAGAAGGAATTCTGGGGTGTGCCTAAAAATCAGAGAGATTCTGGGGCGTCCTCGAAGGCCGCATGGTTGGTGGCGCCTTTACAGGGGTGTCTGGGCGGGGCAAGTGCCGGTGGGTCCTCTTTGCTTGCTGGAGAGGCTGCAAATTCTCAGCGGAAACAGCTGCTTAACTCCTCGCGGCAGGCGGACCCTGCTTCTCCGGCTCTGGTGGTAGCCGCACCCCACCCCCCACACCCCCATGGAAGGAGGGGAGAGCTGGGGGGCAGATTTCAGACTTGTTCTCCCCAGGGCCTAATGGGCTGGGGCTTCTTGCAAACTGGCCAGTGAGTTTATAAAACCGGGAAGCACAACCAGGGGAAAGGCCTGCTGGGGGAGACAGTCACAATAGTTAGCGGCCCTTGAGCCAGGACTGTGCAGGGCAGGGCGGGCCCTCCTGGCCCCGTGGGGATGGGCCTTGCCTCTGGCTTCCCTCCCACAGGTGGCTGGTGGCCTGGAGCAGAGCCTCTTGTGTTTTTTTTTTCTTTGATCACTGGTTCTGGATGTTACGATTTTACTCTTTTCATTCTCCGCATTCTCTCCCATGGCCCAGGTGAACAGGCGTGGATGGCATCCTGTCCTCTGCTCCCAGCATCCTTTCCATGAACAACTCGTGAACGAGAAAGGACATCAGAGCAATGGTTAAGAAACACGTCTGACCACGACATGCAACTCTTATGAAAACAAGCAGACAAGCAGCAGAAGCAGCAGCAATTGCCAGGCAGTGCATATGGCCTGCTGATGACAAACCTGGCTGCGTCAGGGGGTCGGGGCTTAACCTAACCCTGGTGCTGCTGGTGGTCCTGGGCTTCCCTGATCTCCGTTACCCACAGGTTATGTGAGGATTAAATGGCGTTGCTTGGCACGGGGCCGGGGCCACGGAAAGCGCTCCACGAATGTAAGCTCTTATTGTCCTCGTCCCGGACCAGGGACGTCAATCTGTTCTCGGCTGATATTCCTAGACGGCAGAGCACCTGGTGCTCAGGACATATGTGAAAAATGAATGGAAGCGTCTTCTGGGGAGAAAGGGTGCGTGCTGTTAGGTAGAGAACCAGAGGTCTGATGTAGCATCTTGTCTCCAAATAGATGCAGCTGCTGCTGATACCCCCACCTGCCCTCTCTTCAGCCAAGAGCAATCATTTTAGTGAGTCAGGGGATCTGCTGGCTCCTCTGCTTCTCCCAGTTCTCAGGCCCACCTTCGGAGCTGTGGGGTTCTGGCTGAGGGACGGGAGGGGTGCGGAGTGGACGGTGGCTTTGGCAGGAGGTAGACACAGTCTGAGACCCAGCTCTGCTGCTCCCTAGCTGAGACCCTGACAAGGTGACTTGATGACCAGAGCCTCCGTTTGCATCTTATCTGGGGGTCGTGAGGCTTCAATGTCGGTCCCATGTGGTTATCCACTCATTAGATGCCACTGCCTTTTCCCACAGATGATTAGACTGAGCCTAGAAATCTAAGGGCGGTGTTTTAAAGACACAGTATTTCCTCCGAAGTGCGGGTTTTCAGAATATTAAGCAAAATAATTTAAGGCATCTGAATGACCCGAAGGCATCTTTAAAAACACAGACTTCCACGCCTGCCCCCTCGCCCCCCAAGTGTCTGATTCGGTAGGTCTGGGGTGGGCCCAAGAATTTACAAGCTCCCTGCTGCGGCTGGTGGCCCTGGGCCCATCCTTTGAAAGTCATTATTGAAAAGGCTGTCAGATGCCAGGGAAACGGGCCCTCAGAGAGTCTGAAGAACAACAAATTAAAGCAGAAAATCTCCAGCCTTCTAACACCACATCCCAGAACCCTGCTAAGTTTCTTTCGACAGAATCCCCACCTTCACTCTCTGATCAGGGGCCTCAGCCTAAGGGACAGCAGCTGGTCCCCGTGACCTGTGAATGTATATCCCTGCCTTCAGCAGGAATCCTCTTAGGTCCTATTAAAGAGAAAAACCCCAGGCTTCAAATGGCATCACCTGTGCTAAATAAAGCACGTGATACCAAACCAAACCTCGGTTTCATACCTGACCTGTTGCTGTTTCAAACTCTCCCGGAAAGAGAATCTTAATCAACCGGCCTGGAATTTTCTGGTGACTAGCAATGATGTCATCTGTCACCTGGGCCCTCTCCAGAAAGAAGAGGCAGTCTGCGTGATAAACACTCTTGCAGGCCCATCTCCTGTGTCCCCGTCCCTGAAGAAGATATCTTGGTCTAAAAAGAATCCTTCTTCTCTTTTGTTACTAGCCCCCTGCCCCTCCCTTCTCCCTACGAAAACCTTCCGTCTTGTAGGCCCCTCAGCGGGCCCTTCTGTTGCCAGTGGCATGTTCCCCCGATTCACGAATTGCTGAATAAAGTCTATTTTTCCTCCAGTTCCTCAGTGGGTGTCGTCAGAATCCACTCCCCTTCCCCCTGAGGTTCCCTGCCAGTAATTTTTCATCCGCTGACTCCACTCTGCTCCTTAAATTCCCGCTTTTTCTTGTAGTCAGTGTCCAGCCCAGTCTGCCCCGCCTCGAGGCAGTCCCTGTCCCTCCCTCGTCCGTCTCCAGTAAAGTCTGTCTGACCCTTTTCATGAGTCACGAATTGCGTTTTCTTTCCCGTCGTCGGCCGAGCGGCCTCTCTGTCTTGACAGTTCATCCGTTTGGCGAGGCATTTTCCTGTCCGTGGTCCTGGAACACCAGGGTCCGCTGACCTGTGAGGAGAAAGAGGGGGAGGGAGGAGGGGGGAGGAGGAGCATCTCTCGGGTGCACACACCCAGACGTGGACCTGCCGGAGCACGTGGGAATTCAGTATCGGATGTTGTGAGGAACCACTGTAGAATTTTCCAGATGCACCAGTGTTCGCCAGCGATGCACGAGGCTGCAGCACTTGTCGTGTGTTTGATTCCGGCCCCTCTGGTGGGCGTGAAGTGTATCTCGCTGTGGCTTTTATTTGCATCTCCCTCGTGACTAATGATGGACGTGGATGGAGCAGCCCAGGAGGCAGGTCCCGGGGACAGAGCAGCCCAGTCTGTCTGGCTGGGACAGTGCCTCACCCAGGCAAAGCCTCGTTTCTTGGCCTGGGTTCAGGCGGTCTGTCCCCGCAGAGGGAGCCGTGCGCTGGGCAGCTGGGAATCACAGCTGGCTCTCCTAAAGAAAGGGTGACTGTCAGACCACCCCTCCTAAGACGCGTCCTCGGGGCCTGTTTTCTGGGGCTCCCCATTGCTGGGGAGGGCCGCTGGGCATGCAGCACTGGAGGGACCGTCCACCTCCCAGACCTACAGACTCAGCTATTGGCGATGTGCCCTTAGCGACTGCTGAAGGGCTGACGTCGGCAGAGGGTTCCCTGGTCCCATAAACTGGCACATATGCAAAGACATCTGTGCAATACCTGCTCCCATGCACACCTGTTGCCCTCCATCTTTCCAGATCAGAGGTAAAGGGAGAGAAATGAGAACTTCCAGGGACTGTGCGTCGTTGCCACTTGTAGACTTGCTGAGTCCCCAAGGAGCCATGCCCCTCCTGACACAGGATTTGGTTGTGTCCCTTGCAATTAAGGTTGGTGCGTTTTGATGTTGTAGAAAGCTTTATTTTCGTTTAAATTCTATCTCCCTTTATCTATCTATCTATCTATCTATCTATCTATTCATTCATTTATTATTCCCCTCCCCCCACAATACCTGGTTTTCCTAGGTGGCCTCCCATCCAAGTACTAACCAGGCCCGACCCTGCTTAACTTCCGAGATCGGACGGGATCCAGCTTGTTCAGGTGGCACTGTGACCCGTGGATGTATTTTTAGCAAGGTAGGAGGTGAGCGCAGCTGAAGATGACTAAGCGGGGAGGGAGCATTTACCTTGCGGTGAAGGCCCTTGGTGCTGCAGCCCACATGCAGCTGAGAACCGAGTCGCTCCGGATCACCCCTAGAAGTCGTGATCACGACACTGAGGTCACCCCTAGGAGTCGTGATCACGGCATCGAGGTCTTGGCCCGCCGCTGCCCTAGCTTTGTGCAAATCTCTGCGCCCCGAGGCTCGAGCACTCAGAGTTGGTGACCACAGGTACACGTTTCGGGAAAACGGCCAATAAAATGCTGGAGCACTAGGTGGCGCCAGCGGCTCGCTGATCCGCGCCTGGACGCCCGCATCTCCCTGGCAACCGGCCTCGCGCACCGCGAAGGGGCAGCCGCTGGTGCAACCGGTGACCGCTGAGTGCAGCGGCATCCCAGCCGCTGTCTGCACGACCCCCACACGACCCCCACACGCTGCCACACCCTCCCCACGCGCCACAGACCCCCTCCCGAGTCCCCCACACGCTCCTCCGGGACCCCGTACGTCCTGACCCTCATCGACTCCCCTTCACGCTCCCCACGCCCCCCCTTTCCTTCCCCGTCAGCCCCACGAACCCCTACATGCCACGTGGACGAGGCTGACCGTGGGACAGCACAAGCCCCGTGGACAGTGGTCAAGGAACGCATGGGTACCCCGTCCCACTGGGATTCCTGTGACACCCGGCCAGCGGGACGGCGGGTGGAGGGGGTTAGAAGCCCCCCGCGGTGCTCTGCGGGGTGGGGTGGGGAGCAGCGGATGGGGTCTTGAGCCGGAAATCCAGGCCAGTGGTAGAGGAGTAAAGAAAGCAGCTTTCGCTGCTCACCTGAGTTTGTGGTTGAAAATTCCCACTGCACAGACTGAGGAGACAAGGCTGGACGCTGCTCCAGTTCGGGGGGTGGGATGGGGTGGGTGGGGGCTCCATTCTTAGGGGACTAAGTCGCAACGTGTAATATACCAGAGTGTACGCAGTTTTATTCGGTTAGACTTAATTGCATTCATACTACTATTCAGTTTTGCCGAAGGCACGTCTAAGATATTTTTTTTCCTAATAAAGAGCTGAAGTCTGGAGGAGTTTAAAGTCACCGCCCTTTAAGAGGATGTGGTTGGATGTGTCCCCGCCTGGCACCGAGATCCGGGACACGAAAACTCAACGTTCACCTCGGTGGCATGAAAGAAACGGAAAGAAATGGCTTGTTTCTTCCTCTCCTGCAACTCATCACAGGATCTAGATATCTGTATAAACGATTAAAAACCGCCAAGAAAGGCTGCTCGTGAAAATACGTGGCATTGTCATCTCGAGTGACATGTCTGTGTCGGGCCGCCACGGGTCCCTCGGGCCTCTCACCATGCCAGTTCTCTGTGTCGAGTGGGATGCGGCGTCAGGGGGTCTTGTCGTGTGGCCCACCCAAGGGTGCTGAACACCGCTGCAGCAAAGCCGCGGCCAGTCTTAGTTCATCCCCTCGCCCTCCAGGTCCTCCACTCGGGTGAGTGCTTCTCCCCGGCAGCTTCCCGCATCTCCTCCCCGAGGCTGCGGTTTGGTGGAGGGTCAGCTCATCCTTCACCAGCCTCAGACCCCCCCCCTCCCCACCCCCCAGATGGAGGTTATGCCCCTACCTCCGCGTGGATCTTTCTGGAACACCAAACAGATCTCGTTCCTTTCGTGCTTAAGGACCCTAGTACATCGGTACCTTCAGGCTGAGTCCAAACTTCTCAGCAAAACACTCGGGGTTCCCCCATCCGGCTTCGCTTCCGGCCACTCAGCACCCTGCTTCTCCCACCCTCACGCTCGGGTCACCTCGGACCCCAGCTGGAGCTGGGAACAGGGCCCAGCGCCTGAGGCAGCCAGGAGCCAGGCCTCCGCAGTCAGACAGGTGGGTGGCATGTCCTGCTGGGGTGCCAGCTGGGGGGACCCGGAGGAGCGACTTAGCGTCCTTAAACCTCCCCATCGATCTCCTCCGCCGTCAGCCAGGATCGACACTCCCGCCGCTCCCCACATCTGGACCGCTCTCTCTAATCCTACCTACCACGTGGCTTTGCTGCGAGGGTACAATGAGGCCCTTAGCGGAGAGCCAGGCCAGGTGTCAGGGGCGAATCAGTGCTGGCTGGGCGGGGCCATCGGCAGGGGGCGGGGCCATCGGCGGGGGCGGGGCCATCGGCGGGGGCGGGGCAGGGGGCTCGCAGGGACTGCCCTGGGGGGCTGGAGTCTGGGGGACTTCTTGACTGTCTTCTTCATAGCTCGTGTTAGAGATGTTGATATTTCCTCCAAGCTTCAGGCCTTATCAAGACACAGGTGGAAATGATTTCCTCTTTGGAGCCCCCCACTACTCTGTTAGCACTGGGTACCTACCTGTGACAGAACCCGCTGGGCAGGTGAGGGTTTCTTTGCCCAGCTGCCTGCCGGCCACACTGACCAGTGCTCTGGACCTGTGCTGCTGGGCGGGAGGGGGGGGTCTCTGCTTCCGCAGGACTCTGCCCGGCCCGTGGCAGCGGGTGTGAGCGCTGTCAGTGCCCGTTCCTTTGACTCGCATGGGGTGCTCTCTGGCTGAAATCGGGGGGATCCTGCCTCCCTGGGCTTTGGTATTCTCCTATCCAATGTTTAAAACATTTCAGGGAACACGCATGTTTAAGAGATAGATTTTCTCCCATACATCCTCAGAAAGTCGAGGGGTTCATCATTGCGACGACACAAGCAAGACAGCAGCAGAGGTCGCCCCGTCAGCTGTGCCTCCTGATGAGCTTCGGGGAGCCCTGGTCCTGCCTGAAAGGTGTTCACGAGGCTTCGATCCCGCCTTCCCATGAGCGGCCGGAGAAGGAAACTCGACGTCTACTTTGGGGCTAGCCATCCTGCCTGACCAAGTGCAACAGGCCCCGCTGGCTGGGGAATCCTACTTTAACTCTAGAATTCTTCACGGGATGGCCTTTGAGATTCTTCCACTTGGAGATGTTGCTGTCACTCCTGTTGGTTGGTGGCCATGCTCGGGGCCAGGCCCGTCCCCCTCGCCAGGCTACCCGCGGCCCCTACGGTAGCATCTGGTGTGTTACAGGCCCCTAGGAGACACGCCGGACGCTGGATGAGGGAATGAATCTCATTCCTCGGGCACGGGAGGAGCTGGGGACAGTCTGTCCCAGCTCGTGCTCTCTCCTGCCTCGCCTGGTAAGAGCCCGCCTGTCCAGCACGACACACCGGTTCACATCTGTTAGGAAGTGCGTTCACGTGCTTGTCAGACGGGGTTCTTATGGTGTAGGTGCTGTTGCCTCCACTTTGGAGGATAGAAGTCTCTTCTTCAAAACACCGGACTGAAGACACAGTAGGAAACTATTGTGAGGTTTTAGTCGGTATAACGAAGAGCCCTCAGACTTTTTTTTACAGGAACGTGTTGCAAAGTGTTGGACTCACCTGTCGTCGGGGTGGGAACAATCTCACAGGGAGATGGGCTTGTGGCTGATACGGGTCCTCATCTGCTTTCATTAGCATTCGACCTAGTGGGGAAGCATCCACTTCAGACACGCCCCCCTCCTCCACGCGCACACTTTGTCCTGATGTGGGGTGCGGTCCAGACCGCGTCTCATCCCACGGAAATGAGAGGCCTGCCTGTGAAAACCCGGCTCGCTCTCGGTGTTAAATCTCCGTTTCAGGCAGAGAAAGGGGAGAGCGGCTTCCATGGGTCCCGCGCTGGCATTCACCCGTCCCCTGTGTCCACCAGCTCCCAGCCACTCTCACTGTGCACCGCACAGGTCTCCTGCAGGTGGCTCTGTCTCCCGAGGACCTGCTTCTACCTGGCAGTGGCCTCGGATCTTTAAGCTCCAGCCACAGCTCTAAAGGAGCTCGAGCCGGGTGCTTCTGACATGTGGATCTGAACCCCGGGGGCCTGGCCGGTAGTGGGTGCTGCTTTTGCAGAAGGAGAGGCCCTTGGACGTTTAATGAGGGGGCATTGGAAAGTCCACTAGCAGGAGCCATGCTCTGGTCTCAGCAGGGCTGCAGTCATCACTTGAGTCTGGTGACAGGAGTGGACGGGGGCCTGGTCCTGAGTGTCACACCAGCATTTCCCAGTGTGTGTGTTTTTCAGGACGTGGATTTGTCCAGGTTCTCCCTGAAAAAAACAAGACACAACAGTCACATATATTTGGGCTAGGCTGTGGACTTGTCGTCTGTGGACTGTCATAAAGCTTCTCGGTATTTTAAAATTACCCTAACGTTCTGTAGGAAAAACAATCTGTTTAATTTTGCTTAACTCGGGACTTGTGAACTCAAGACCTACTGATAGCAGGTAAAGCCGTGCTCTGTGGAAAGCACCCCTAGAGGCAAAAAGCCTCTACACTTTTTTGGGGGTGGGAGGAGGGTACAGGAGGAACTCTTTTACCTTTGGCAATTCTGCTGAGCGGCCAGGTATCATGGGAAGTGTGTGTGTGTGTGTGTGTGTGTGTGTACTGTCTGAAGCATATCATGGGAACTGCACAATCCTCGCAAGAATCGAGAAAAAGAAAACCCCATTTACTGGGTGCCCTATCTGTGTCGATCCTGGGCTAGATGCTTTTCACGCACGCCTACATCTTCGTGGCATTTTCTGAGGAAAGGGGACCTCCCTCCACAGGTGTAGGCGGGAGGCAGGCCACTGCTTCTGTTTGCATGTCAGCAAGCAGCCGAGCAAACACGCAAACTCGCCGGCCTCGAATGCCTTACTTTGTATTTTGTTTTGTTTTTAACATATTACAGGGAATTACTGAGAGCATCTCAATCAGGCGGAAGTTTAGATTGATTTAACTTCAGCGGCCCGTTGAGAAGAAGAGCCAGTGTCCTATCCAGAGACCCGGGTAAGAATCCCGGCATCTCCACTTCCTGTCACGTGGCCTTGGGCCAGTTCTCTAACTATTGAGCTCCAACGACCTCGTCCCTAAAATAAGAATGACTTATGGAGAATTAAATTAGAGCTAAGGGTGTGGACCGAGGACATGATGGATGCTCCAAAATATTTGGTCTGTGGCCATGCCACCCTGAACGTGCCCGATCCCGTCTCATCTCGGAAGCTAAGCAGGGTCAGGCCTGGTGAGTACTTGGATGGGAGACCACCTAGGAAGACCAGGTGATGCAGTTGTTAAAAAAATAATAAAAAAAAAATAAAAAGTAAAAAAAAAAATGTTTGTGTAGTCCCATGAGCCTCCTCTTGCTGTCCCCACCAGCCACCGGCAAACGGTGGCAGATCAAATTCCGTCCAGGGCCAGGAAGCAGCAGGCCCGGAGGCCGGGAGGCCCAGTCTCGGGGCCATGAAGCTCAGGGCGTCCCTGCTGAACCTCTGTCGGGTGGCGGAGCCTTGGACGTCAGCCAGGACCAGGCCAGAGAACAGACCGAAGCAAGGTCCCCGCTATCAGGAGTCAGGGCTAAATTTAGGGTGCAACTGTGAAAATGGATACTCCGCAGGCTCTGCGCAGTAAGAAGGTGAGTAATTATCTGGCCAACTTGATTAATGTGGACAGGCCGTGCTGATAATTTGTCCGGTTCTCAGCCAAACAGCCCCTCCTGCTCCCCGGGACTCTCCTTCGCCAAACCCTCCTGGTCCTGTCCCCTGGGCCCCTGTCCCTGCGTCTTGGCCGTAGTTACCTGGGGTTTTCTTGCGTGAGGATTATGAAATATTTGCTCGGACCCCGCTCTTCCCTTTGACAGAATTGCAAACGGGGGATCTTGGGTTCCGTTCAGCCCTCAGAATGTTCCATTTGGCCTGGACAAGTCAAAAAAAAAAAAAAAACCAAAAAACAAAAAACAAAGAGCTTTCATTACAAAATTTGGAGATTTCCCCCCAAAATTTAAATTTTTGCCTCATCTTGAAAAAATAGGAAGACTGAGCCAGGTGGGGTAGGTGCTGCCCACCCTAGTGGCTCTGGTTTCTCCCTGTCCCACCCCACAGTTTGGCATCAACTAGAACTTGTTGGAAATGCAGATTCTCAGAGCCTACCCCAAACCAACTGATACAGAACCACGGGGCCTGCGGAGGCCTAGCCATGCGTGTTTGAACAAGCCCTCCCGGCGATTCTGAGCCAGGCTGGAGTTTGAGAACCATCTGTACGGACAGGTCGCTGATGAGACTCAGCACTGAGTGGGTTTAGCTCTGACTTTCATTCGTCTTGAACACACATATTTCTGGAGGTTTATATGCATGGCAAGCCCTGTGCCAGTGGCTGGTGACACGGAGGTGACCGACACGGACAGTGTCTTGCTCTCACGAAGCATCCAGTCCAGTAAGGAATAGAGACAGACACCTCAGTTTTGTTACCTGCAGCTGTTACCAAGGCCGCTCTAGCCTGGGGGTTTTCAAACTGAGGTCTGCAGAGTCCCAGGGCCGGGGAAGGGGCTGGAGCTGCAGGCGTAGGGGACAGAGAAGGTGGCTGAGGGGCGGGCCTCTGGCCCCACCTTTGGGTTCCCCAGACCTCTCTATTCTTATCCCTTTTATGCTTTAGAGTTCCAAATAGGAGTGATATGGGGGGACAAAGAGTTCTGCTGTCAAAATGGTTTACATAGCACTAGACTAGGCAATTTTTAGGTACCTTCAAGTCTAAGATGCTAAGAAACACAAGGAGACACCAGCAAACATTTTTTTCTTTCAGGTAATAGTGAGAGAAGCATATGAAAAAAAAAATCTATCCTACATCACACCCGTTAGGATGGCTATTATAAAATAAAAAAAAAAAAAACAGAAAAACGGTAAGTGTTGGGAAGGATATGCAGACATCGGAATGCTTGTGCATGGTTGGGAATTGAAAATGGTGCAGCCTCTGTCGAAAACAGTATGATGGTGCCTCGAAAAAGTGAACAGTGAACTCTCTCATATGATCTAGCAATTCTGTTTCTGGGCAGACGCTCAAAAGAATTGAAAGCAGGGACTCAAACAGGTATTTGCACACCAATATTCATAGCAGCATTATTCACAATAGCCGGAAGTTAGAAGCAACCCAGACGTCCATGGGTGGGTGAGTGGGCAGACAAAGTGTGGCACAGACACACACACAATGATGAAACTGTGATTCAGCTGTAACGAGGCAGGAACTTCTGACACCTGCTGCGATGTGGATGAGAGCTTTGGAGACATCATGCTACGTGAAATACGCGTCACAAAAGAAAAAGCATTGTATAATTCCGCTTATCTGAGGTACCTACCTAGGATAGTCACATCTGCAGAGGCGGAGAGCATGGTAGCGGTGGCTAGGGACCGGGCCGCGGGGAATGGGGAGTTGCTGTGAAAGGGGCCTCAGTTTGGGGCGGTGAAAAGTTCACGGACGGATGGTGGATGGCGGTGACGGCTGCACGGCAGTGCCAGGAGCTCGAAGCCGCCGAGCTGTTCACGTGACAGTGATGAAGCTGGGAAAAGGTATGTGCGTTTTTTTCCACAATGAAAAGAAACCCAGCCTACGATTCGCTACGAAAGCCGGTCTTCCCCGACTCCCCTCACCCCCTTCACTCTCTCCTCTCTCACTTTGCCTCCTCCATTCAAGTGTTTTGTTGTCGTTTTGAATAATTCACCCCTGGGAGAGTCAGAGGAGATGGAACAGCCTCTCAGCCTCTCTCACTGGGGGGCTGAGCCCCGCGGCTGTGTGGGTGACTGGAGAAGCCTGTCACCACCCAAACTGCTGCTGCCACACTTGGGCGGGGGTTATGATCTGGAAGACAGATCGCTGAAGAAAAGAGCTGTCACACTCCCAGGCAATTGCCATCTCCCAGGCAACCGGCATCTCCTAGAGCCTCAGGTGTGTCTCCTCATACCGGGTAGAAGAAACTGCTTTGTAGCTTGAAAATCTCGGCCTCACTGGGGTTCGAACACTTCAGCAGGCCGGTGGTCTTTGCACCTCCGTGCACGCCCAGCTTGTCTGAGGGCTTTGTTAAAACATGGATCTCTAGGCCTTACCCCCCGAGTCTCTAATTCAGTAGGTCCAAGGTGGGGTCTGAGGATTTGTATCTCTAGGCGATGCTGACGTCCGCCTGAGACCACACTTTGAGAACCGCTGTGAGGCAGCTTAGCGTATAGAGGAAGGAATGAAACAGGTGAGAGGGAAGGGCCGACAGGGAGGGAGACGGATGTGCACAGTGCAAGGTGTGTGTGTGTGTGTGTGTGTAGGATGGAATCTGTTTAACCTTGATTTCAGCATCATTTCTCTCTCCGTGGCTTGGGGGCCAGTGACTTAGTTTCCTCGTCTTTAGAATCTAGAACCTTGTGAGGATTAGAAACTGTGTGACTCCTGGCACCACTCTCACCTGACGGTGTCTGTGACCACACTGTCACCGTATCCTGGAGGGGAGCAGTGGAAATGACATGCACACATGGACGGCCTGAGGGCAGGAACACCCAGGACGAGAAAGGGAGCATTGGAGGGGTCGGGGAGAGGGGTGTAAAACCCCAACGCTCAGCGTTGCACGGCCTGGCTTTGTCCCATGTGCAACAGATTGGACGCCCCAGGAAAGCAGGCTGTCGGGCTCTTAAAAGGTCCCATCCAACCATGAACGCATCCCACGTGCTCTGAATCGTCACTGACGCTTCGGCTGCCGAGAGCTCACCGTGCGTCACTCACGAGGACGCTGCAATCCCCAGGCTTCCCCAAAGGCCCCGAGGCACATGCCCTCAGGCCCGGGGTGCTCTCGGCTGACTGAACATGATGGCAGCTGTGTTACGGTATGTCACCAGAGGCCACCAGCTCCCCTCAGTCACCACTCACTGGTCAGTGTCAGGAAGAATGAGTGTGTCTCGTGGGCCGGTGGGGACACAGCGAGGGGCGAGTCCAGGGTCCCTTCCCGAGTCTCGTCGCCAAAGGAGAGCTGACCGCCCACCTCGGCCTGTGTCGACGCAGGGTCTGGTGACGTGCGTTTTCGTCAGGGCTGTGCGACAGGCTGCTGGGTGGCATTTGGGAACCACCGGGCTGACAGTGCCTTATTCTCTGCTCCGCCGCCGTGGGGACGAGGGGACATACCGACAGATCACGGGCAACGCTGGGGAGTGACAGGGCAGCGCGCACGTCACCAGCTAACTCTCGCAGAGAAGACATGCTCACAGGTACGAGGCCCCCGTTACTGTATCAGGACACCAATTCTCAGCATGTTCTCGAAGGAAAGAAAACGTGGGTGGGAACACGGCCACCGCCACGGGAGCCAGCCCCTGAGAGTGCGAAGTGACGAAGCCAAGATCAGCCGTGCTGGGGGAGGGGAAATCAGCCCAGAGGCCTCCTGTCCCTGCCTTACCGTTTGCACCTGAGGCTCCAGGGTGGCGGGCCCTGGAGGGGGAGGCAGCGCCCAGGTGGCTCACGTGGGACTCTGTCGGGGACCCGCCCAGTGTCAGTACTTGCAACGGGGCCATTGCTGCAGCATGCATTTGCAGAAACCATAAAGAAGGCGGACCGGGGAGCACTTTCCTCCAGCCCGCCCTTTCCCAGGCGGGTTTGCAGGAAGCCAGCTGAACGGTGTTTGACTGAAAGTCACACGAACGCTTGGAGACGGTTCTCCCTGGGCCCGCCACACCTGAGGTCAGGGAAGAGGACCATTCCCGACTCCATTTAAAAACAGGAAACACGCGTTTTGAGTTAGGAAGCGTGAGATCAGCCGTGGTGCTGCCCGCATCCCGCCCTGAGGCGTGGAGGGGCCCTCCCTGCTGCCCGGGTGCGAGCCTCTCTCGTCTTGCTCGTCTTTCTCCAGCTTCTGAAGCCTCACAGGCGCCTCTCCAGTAGCTGCTACCCAGCCTGGGCCGGAGGTGACTCAGAGAAAGGGGCAGAGCTGACCAGCGCGTGGGACGAAGGTTTTTCTAGGACATGGTGCAAGCAAGGGAGTTGAGTTTAGTTTCCTGTTGCTGAAATTTTACCAGGGCACAGATCACAAAGCCTGGGGACCATCGGTGGCTTATCGCTCTCCTGGACTGTCAGTGCCACGAGTGGGGTTGGTGCCCTTGTAAGGGAGACCCCAGAGGGCTCTCCTGCCCGCTGCCCCAGTCTGAGGCCACAGCGAGAAGTTGGCAGTGTGCAGATGGGGGCCGTCACCAGCCCCCGGCCCGGCCGGCACCCCGAACTCAGACTTCCAGCCTCCAGAGCTGTGAGAAGGAAGATTCCTGGTGTTTGTTAGCCACCCGGTGTATGGCATCCTGTCGGGGCAGCTCGGACGAAGACGATAGACACCGTCAGTCCACGTAGCGGAGAAGGAACCACGCCAAGGGAAGAGGTTACCAGCCGGGCTCGAGTTGGCGCAGGTGGCAGACGGCAGGGCTGGTATCAGGACCGACGGTTCCTAAGCCCAGGTGCGGTGCTCTGTACCTCATAAACTCCCGCGGGGTCGTTTGGGGAAGCGCCTCGCCATGGCCCCGCTGATGGCTTCCGAATCCCTGGGAGCGCTCCTGACGACTGATGATGTGTTTATGAAAGGTGCAGGCCGAGCTCGGCTCCAGGGCAGGATTGAAACAAAATAATACGTCACCCTGATGGATATTTTAATATCTCTGAAGTGTATTTTATAATCGACGGCATGGCTTAGTTTAATAACGTTTCTCATAAGCAGTCAATTGTGTCTTAAAGGCAATGTGACTCAGTAGAAAATGTGTGGTCCTTTCCACTTGGATAAAACTGAGTGCGAGTGAGTGAGTGTGAGTGTGAGTGTGTGTGTGTGTGTGTGTGTGTGTGTCCAGTGTCCTCTTGTATGCACTTGTAACAGACAACTGTCTCATACCGCACTCTGGGTTCGCAAGCACAGAAGTTACAAAATATTCTGGGCCTTTGCGATTCTCCTCGAACATGGAACAGGCACTTTTAGAAGAGGAGAAAGTCATCATTTACGTTCTCCATTCACCAAGGGGACAACGGAGATCCAGCCCTGTCCTCCTCAGGAGTTTCAGAACATACAAGGAAAAACATGAGGTTCGTTTCACCTCCGCAGCGACCTGAACCTCACCACGCGTAGCCGATACTTCGTGAAGTGGCAAGTTTCTTAGGTGAGGGCTTAAAACAGCAGCTCTGACGGTCCGTCACACGTCTGCCACGCTGGTGATTTCTCGTTCGAGGCCAGCACGTGATTCCGCACAGCGTGTTGGTAGAGGTGGGGAGGAGAAGGGGCCCGTGGGAGGCCTGGCTGCCCCTCAGCCCCCCAACCGCACGCTGGGCCCCCCATCGCGGGAGGAATACACAGCTTCCCGCGAGGCGGGCCCGGCCCTGGCAAACACGGTATTAGCCCCAGAATGTCCAAATCGTCTAGCATTTTCTGACCAAGTTTGGAAAAGATGGTTAAGTGAGCTTTATTCTGAAGTGGCAGTTGGGGTTAGAAGGCGGAACCCCAAACCCCCAAGGTCCCCTCACCTCACGATTTACACTGAAACCTGGCACAGCAAACCTCCACCTCCTGTTCCGTCATTTTACATCCCCTGTACCCCCACAACTGACCCCAGTTTTCTTGAACCAAGTTGGACACGCTGGACTCTCTCAATTATGCCCCGCCCTTCCTGCCTCTACTGTCCGCAAGAAAATTTCAGATCTCCTGCTATTAAAATTCTCTTTCAACGCCCTTATCCTGGTGTCATCTTTCTCACAAAGCCTTCCATGTTTTCTTCCTTGGATCCAATCCGCCTGTGCTTTGATTCTCCCTAGCAATTTTTTTTTTTTATTTTCATAGTTGTATTTCACTGATCTCCCGTTAACTATCCAGTGGATATTTTCCCCTCAGGTTTTTACGGAATGATTTCCTCCTCCGGTTATTGCGTAGAACTGTTTCTCAATGAGCGGTTACGGTGTGGTGATGTTCTTAGATGATCTTTCCTTTCCCACGTACTAGCTGGACTCTTCTCAAACACACCGACTGTCTGGTGGTCCCCGGTACAGTCTGCTTGATTCCGAAAGGCCTTGGAAGGCAACCAGGTCTGGGTTCGAATCTGTCGGCCTCAAGCAAATCATTCTGAGCCTCACGTTCCTTACGGTAAAATGGAGACGAGGTTTCGGGCTTGTTGTAAGAATTTGCTAAATAATCTTGTGTAGCCGCACGGCACCTGCTACCGTGTAGGGCTCGTGGAGGTCAGTGCTTCTGCCTGGCCCAGGCCTGGTGTCCCCGGGAGCGGGCAGGGGGCCTGCCTCTGGAATGCCGCCCCTGCCCGCTCCCGGGCCCTTGCTCTAGTGCTCTTGCTACTCCATCGGCCCGCCTTCCTCCCCGGGCCCCCCACGGCCCCTCGGCACGGCAGCTGTGACTGCGGACGGCTCACCCCAGCTTCTCGGGGACAGCCCCAAGGCTTTGCCTGGACGTCCTTCCAGGGCTTGCCGTCGTGGTCACGTTTAGGTTCCACTGGGACTGGTGGGCAGAAGCACAGGTGGTGGGAGGGTGGGGTGGGGAGGGGTGGCCTGACTCCCCTTCCACCTCGGCCTGACCGGCTGTGAACTGAGGGAGGTCCCAGAGACCCCTTCCCCACCCCTCCTCCTTCCCCATCAGACCACAAGGAGCCCAGCCAGCAGCGCCGGGAGGGTTTCGCCTGCCTCTGAGACTCTCCAGAGCCGGCGCTGGTGAGAATGTCCTACAGTCTCAGAACTCCCAAACCAGAGTTGTCATCCCGCCAGCCCGGCTGGGCTGAGTGACCGTCTCTCTAACTGGCTGTGACCCTCTCAGGCTTGTTCTGCATAATCAGAATAAATTGGAAGCTAAAATATTTGTCTGGACAATTCCAATAAAAAAAAACGCCCCTGGCTTTGATCTTTCCGTCAAAACACGGTATTGTCTCTGAATTCGGACGACATTGACCTTGAGCCACTTGTGCGGCTGGGCAGGCAGGATTCCCCGGCTCATTAAGGCCCGTTCTCGGCCACTGAGCCTCGGCCGGGCCCAGGGCTGTGTGCACCGCCTGTGAAATGCACATAGTTATTGGCAAGTGAGGAGTCTGCCTGGAAACCCAGGCCTGAGGGGTCCCCGAACTGCTACCTGCCTTCTGTCTGCACACTCAGGATGGGGGCCGAGCACCCCCACGCAGGGACAGCCAGAGGGGGGCAGGCACAGGAGGAACACCGCCCTGCGAGCGAGATTACGGGCATCGTGCGAGCTTTCCTCCCGTTTTCCTGCGAAGAGCGTGGATTCAGGAGGTTCGCTCGTGGGCCTCACCTCTGAGAGGTGAGTGGTTTGTCTCAGCCAATTGCGCTAAGCGCGGGAGGCCAGTACCCCGCCTGCCCTTTCTCTGGGCCGGATGGAGGGCAGGCAACCTTCAACACTCTGATGGCAAATCGGGGGGCGTGGGGTGTGCTATGGAATCCTTCCTGCCTCTGCCGCGGGCCAGAGGGAGCGAGCACGGAAGGCCAGCACCTCGATTTTCAGTTGGAGCGGCCCTTTTTGGACAGCCTCGCTGGTCGCTTCAGGTGGTCGCCGAGGACAGCTGTGTATTCCGTCTGTCAGGCAGAGGCTCCGACGGCTCCATTTCACAGGTGCAGGGATTGGGGGCGCAGGGGGAGCTTAGGTTCACCCCACGGATGAGTGGTGGCGCGAATACTCTCTGACTTCTAAACTCCCTACGGCTGGGCGGATGGGCCCGGCTTCTGTGAGGTTCCCTGCGTGGTCCTCCCTTCATGGCCTCGCGGGAGGAGCAGCCCCGCGGGGAGCGACGGAGAGAAGGGAAGCGCCGGGCTGTCGGGAGCGTGGCAGGAGGGAGCACCGAGGGCCAGTCTTCTCGAGGCCCCGAGCGCCCAGGACCAAGCGGGGAGGCTCAGTTAGAACAAACACCCGGTCAGGAGCACGAGAAGTCGCCTCTGCCATGCCATTTGCAAGAGTATGGGGTGGGCTTGGCTCCGAAGGCTTCCAAGAGGGTTTTTTATTTTTATTTTTTTTCATTATAAAGATTGTCTTCGGTGACTCGGAAGAAGCTTGAGTCCAGCCCCGAACAAGGATTTTTCTTTTCTCCTAATTAACTTATTTCCTGCCAAACCAATTGGCCGTGTTGTCCCTTTTCGCGGCACCGACCCCAACGCAAGGTGGCCCCTGGAGGAAACCAGGGGATCGATTTTTCCAGCCAGGAGCGATGCAGCGCGTGGCCCAACGGGCTTCTCAGGCTTTTAATTTGCTGATACATAGAGTGGCTTGAGCTCTATACATCACCCAATCAATGCAAATCAGTTTCCTTGAAGCTGGTTCAATTTTAAAAAGAATTTCATTAACCAGCAATCAAGGGCCTGGTTTAATGTAATTACTATAGGATCCCGAGCTCATCGGGAAGAATTCGTCTTCTATGATGATCTTAACGTTTACATTATGGCGTTTTCGAAGGGGTGGGGAGGCAAAGGGAAACGGGAAAGCGTCCCCGCGGAAGACGGTGACTGTAACGCTGTCGTTCTTACGCGGCTCAGGGCTGGAACTACCGTGAAGCAAGCTTCTGCCGCCAAAGGGCGAGGACCTGGGGGAAGACGCCTGCTCGCACGTTCGCGTGCGGATGTGCACAGACCCGTGTGCGATGCGTTATCGAATCCACCCAGAGCCGTGGCCACTCACGCGCGGAAGAGACCTTAGTGGCATTCCATAGACCCGCCTCATTCTGTAGAAGAAGAAACGGGCGCCTGGAGACCACAAACGATGATCAGAGGTTGGCCGTCTGGCCAGCAGGGATGGGGGCCTGGAAATGGGGTCTCTGCTCCCCTCTCCATCAGACCCCCCCCCCCCCCGGCGGAGAATCCTGCAGGTGATGGGAGGCATGGCTCAGACTCGAGCATATTGCGCTGGGTGAGTGAGATAAGCCAGGGCAGAAAGACAAATACCACATGTGTGTGCGTACATAAAAGGATCTAAAGTTGCCAGATTCATATGATTGCCGAGTGGAACGGTGGTGGCCAGGGGCGTGGAGGAGGGGACTGGTTGTTGCTAAGCAACCAGCACCCCATTCCAGTTCAGCGAGATGAATGAGCTCTAGAGATCCAGCCTGCTACGTCGTGCCTATGGCTGACGGTGCTGTGTCGTACTCTTAGAAATTTATCAAGAGGAGAGATTCTGTGTTACACGTTCTTACTGCAATAGAAGAACGTTCAAAATGCATTGTGAAGGGCCATCGGGAAGTAGACGTTTATCAAAGCCTTATCAGGAGAAGCTGGCCATCCCTTCTGGGAACTTGGAAAAAAAAGATTTCGTCCAAGCACTGAACGTGATTTTTCTTTTCTCCTAATTAATGTATTTTCTGCCTAAGAAATGGAATGAGCCCCTCAAACAGCACAGTTCCCAAAGCATGGGTGCCCTGGGGGAGGGGTTCCCGAGGGCGCTGCTGGTCTGTCAATCACTCCAAGATCTCACCCGGTTCACAGCAACTCCGTCTTCTCTTGGAAGAGCGTTCGCTTGGTCGGTCTGAGACCTGAGCTCCTTCTGCGCCCCGACGGACTGCTGGGTGGGGCTGGGGCGCCTTACAGAGCAGCTCTCGGCCCCAAGCTCCGCACCCCCAGGCCCGGCTCCCATGCAGCAAAGCCCCCTGTGTTCCCCGGGGCAGCCCGGCCACGTCCTCTAGTCCTCCACCGACCACGCGCCTTGGTGGGCAAGGCAGCCCGGGGCCCGCTTTGCAGCCCGTTTGCCTTCGAGTGAGAGGGCGGAGAGTGGGACCTCAAGGAACATCCCTGAGCCCGGGCTTCGAGCTCTATCTAACTCAGCTCTCCGGGGAGCCCCGCCCTCACGGAGATCAAGCCAGCGCCCGGGTCCTCCTACAGCAGGTCTTCTGTTTTCTGTCTGGTGGGGCTTCTGGAGAGCGGGAGGAGGAGAAGCAGGGCAGGCTGCCACTGGTCCCGGGATTCCTGGCCTCCCTCGAAGTCCACAACCCCTGACCCGGGTGCTCGGGGCCAGGGCGCTGGAGAACTCAGAATCGCTCTATGGTCACTAGGCTTAGGAGGTGGCTGCTCACATCTCGTGGGGGTTGAAAGTCAGTGCGGCCAGAGTGGGGACCAGGTAATTTATATGGAGATGCTGTAGAATTTAATGAGCTGTGTGGATTTGTTCCCTTCGAATACTTCAATGCAGACCTAGACGGCTGATGGGATTAGGGTTGGTGGCCTCCTGGGGCAGCCTGAGCCACCTGCTAATGCTACCCTTCCATGCTGCAGGGTGCAGCCCTGCCCTTGGGAGAAAACATTCGAATAGTTTGAGCCCCCGTTCACTGCTCACTCAGAGTTTCTAAGAGTCTCACACCCGGCTCCCGCCTTTATCGAATCGCGTTGAGTGTGGACCCCGGATGAGCCCAGCCACTGCTGCTGTCGGCTCACCCTGCTCGGGTGCGAGCTCCTCGGGGGCCAGGGGGTGGTGGTACCGCAGTCGTCTTTGCACCCCGTGTTCCTCTCGAGCGGAGCACACAGGAGACGCTCAGCAAGGGCTCGCTGAAGGCGGGAAGGAAGGCAGAGTGGACGGGCGATCTGCAAAACAGTTCTCCCAACCGTGTCCGGGAGATGTGTGGGTCTGCGTGGCCTCCATGCGCCCCCGAGGCCCCCCTCCACTTTCTCTGCCCTTGCTCGGTAGGTACCCCACCATTTCTGACCTTTCACTGTATCCGTTGGGGTCCTCTCACCCTCTGGCTTCCAGTTGGGTTTGTCCGAAGGGAGGCACAGGTATGAGACAGCAGGGTGGCGGCGAGCGAGGTTGGGGCATTTCTTCCCACGCCCACCTTGCTTCTCTGCCATGGGTCTGTGGCTGTGACCTTGACTCCTGCCAGGGAGCACCCCACCCCCCTGGACCCCCAAGCTGTCAGCAACAGCATCTCCTTCCTTGTCCCTCCAGACCTGGGCTGAGTGTGGCTTCCTGCCATTGCCAGTCCCTGGCTGCTTCAAAGTCCATTTGGGGTCCGCCCACACGTCTCCAGTTGAGAGGCCCTACGTGGAGTCGTCTTTGCTGCCAGAGCCCTGCCTGACATTCCCGAAAGCAGTTCTTTTAAGGGCGTCCGCATATGTCCATAGCTTTGTCTATATGCGTTCACAGCAGGCTTTAAACAAGCAACCACTGGAAGGATAAGTTGGGTCCTATTGAATCACCTCAGCATTTTCGTGGTTGCGATTTAGTGTTCGCAGGAGAAGGGCGAGGGGCCTGCGGCGTGCACAGCGCAAGACGAGGCAGCAACACCCCATTCTGCAGCGGAGGGCGGCGAAGCTGTGACCGCCAGTCTCCTCCCGGGTTGGCCGCCAGCCGCTGGCCGAGGTCGAAGCCGCATTCCATCGCTTTGCTTATGGTTCGCGAGTTGCAAGAAACCCCCACAGGACTCCTTTATGGGAAGGGCCAGCCGGGGGCCAGCCAAAGCAGGCCCGGGGCTTCAGGGTGGGACGTGTTTTTCTGGAACTCTCGTGGCCACTTCTGGCCGGGGTGATGTTCTGCTCTGGTCAACACTGCTCCATTTCTTCAGGTGACAGCGAACTGTCCCCAGGCCCCCCCCAACAGACATGGAAGGGAAAGGCCTCCCTTTTTTCTGCACGAACCCCCTGGAATGGTCTTGCGATGCCAGCAGCGTCCCAAAATGCGGGTGGGGGCGGGAGAAGCCGGTGCCGGGCGGTCAGCCCTGGGCCGCGGTGGGAAAGCGGGGTCTGATTTAGAGCAGATGTGAGGGCCTGCGAGGGGCCATCTGTCCTCAGCCCTGTCAGCCCTTCTGTTGTGTCTGCCTCGTTGTGCTGTCTTGGCCCACAGCGGCCCGGGCGAATGCCTGCTCTATTTTTAGCTCGCATTTCACCTTTCTGTCTGGGAGGTGCTTTTCCCAGCTTAAGAAAACACACGGCCGCTCCCGGCTCAAGCACTGACCCCCTCACTACTGTAACCCCCCGTGACCTCAGCGGAGGGGAGAAGCTCCCACTTGGGGCTGAGCCGGCCTCTTCTGGGGGTCTCAGAGGAAGGTTCTGGTGGTCCCTGGATTCTCTGAGGCTGCTTAGAGGGACTGACTGTTGCCAGGACACCCCGGGACACCAACCTGGCCGAAGGGGTGAACCCAGGGCGATGAGCCCCTGGATTGGATAAGAGATGCCCCGACTCGAGGAGGAAGGCAGCCTGAGGTTGTCCTGCCCGGAAAAGCAGAGCTCATTTCTGTTATTTATTGTTACGATTGCAACTATATTTATATGCTCATTAGGTGGAAATTTGAACATATAGCAATGTACAAGGAAGGAAAACAGTTCAACCCACGTGCTACCACCTAGAGATAATTGCTGTTCACGCATTAGTGAACTTATTTCTAACCTTGTTGAGTGACATACGTTTTTTTATGTGGTTATAATCAGATAGTAAATACAACATTGCAGAGTAGTTGTTAAAAGCCTATTTTTTTTCTCCTCTGGTCATAAAGATCAAGGTAGACAATTTAGAAACTGTATTAAAAGTAAAAAAAAAAAGATTTCCAATATCTTACCACTCATGGATAATCTCTGTTCATTTATTGGTTTATGTCCTGACAGCCTTTTTTTTTTTTCCTGTGCTTTTTAAAAAAAAATAATGAAGACCACATTGCTTATTTGATTTTTCAAGTACACTCAATAAAGGAAACCCACAGTTTCTGGAAGGACGATGATATGACAGAGGGACTCGATGATAGATATCGGCTCTGGGTCTTTATCAATTAGAGAGCCCGGTGATTCGGTTACATAAACAAACAACTTTTAAAGGTGCAGGATGACTTCCGTTTGGGGGCAATGAGCATCGATCATCTATCTTGCTCCACGAAGCGGCTTTCGAGCATCTATCTGAGCAGTGCTGGCAAAGCCTTCCATGTTTCAGTGTCGTGAGCGAGTGGAGGAAGGAAACACACCCTCCGTCACCGAACACGGTAAGTGTCCCGAACCAGGTGGAGGACAACGTGTCAGAGACGCAAGTTCTGTGAGTGCAACGAAGAGGCGCCTGTACCAGTTGTCAGAACCTACGTGTAACGCAATCCCAACCGAGTAAAGGGAAATTAGTAAGTTGGTAATGCGATGGATGTCGTTGGCAGGATGCGTCTTCAATGGTTTTTTCTCAGCCAGGATCCACCATGCTATGTGAGCGGAAGGTCTCTGAGCTGCCTCCTCCCCTAACTAAGACTTTTGTAGGGACGTTTTATGCTCTGGCCTTCGGTACTGATGAACTGCCTGAGGCCACATTGGCCTTCGCCTCTTTGTAATGGAACAGCTGCTTATAGAACTTTTTTCTTTTTCTTATTTTTTAAAAAATGTTTCTTCGTGATTGAAATTAAAATATTGTCCCAAAAATATGTCAGTGGGATCCTATTTTCATTTATTTTAGACTAGCATGGGGGACAATCATTCCTAACAATCTAGCTTCCTCTTTCTTTTGGGGAGTCTTTAAAAATTGCATCTTAATGAAAATGTTTTAATCTTTTTTTTTTTTTTTTTGCTTCAAAGATGCCTAGGATGTTGATTATCTTTTTCCTGTCCTCCATCTTTCTCTTCCTCTTTTTTCAGTGTCATCTCTTTGTCCCGGTCCTCTGCATCCTGGGGGCGTTTCCTAAAGTCGCCCTTCGCCTGTTGGTTCTGTTCTTCTGCATTGCCGATTCTGTCCTCTGTCGCCTGCGATGAGGACTTCAATTGTCACTGTATTTTTGGTTTCCATTCTTTATTATTGTTCTCCACTCCCTTTTTAGTTCTCATTGTGTCTTTTTATCTCAGTCTGTCTTTTTCGAATTCGGTTTTCTGGTCCATGCGGATGGAGGCTCTCAGATTCAGCTGAGCTCGAGCACGCCCCGAAAAGTTCTCTCGTTCATTCAGTCAGTCGATTTTCTTCAGAAGTGCACTTTCCCTCTGAAGGTTCTATATGCTGTGTCCTCTCCCTTGGTCTCAAATCTTTCTTCATGGTTCCTATAATAATCTATCTTTTAAAGTTACCCACCGTGCGTTGTGGCGACATCTAGTCAGAGTCAGTTAAACCTGTGGAGTGTGTCCTGTCCCTTTAGGTGGCAGTTGATGATGTCTACACCCTTATGAGTCCAAATCCCAGGATCTGAATTCCTGGGGGCGTGGCCCCTGTCAGCCCTCTTTTTTTATTAGGATTGTCAGTTTCCCCAGGAGATTCAGGAGACATTAAAAGCGTCCATGTATAATACTTTCTTATTATACAGAAAGTATCCAAGGCAGGAGAAGCCATTATGTGCTCAGGTGTCTGGGAGACGATGCGCGTACACTCTCTCATGTCCAAGTTCATGTGAGGTCAGTGTGGTTGTCCCTCTTTGAATATACGTCTCACCTTAAGAAGAGATGAGGTGTCAGGAAGGCATAGTCAGCTTTTTGACCTGTAACAAAATCACAAGTGCACTGCCTCACTACACAAACAATATTTGCCAAAAAAAGAACTGAAGTGATCTTTTAATTTTTTGGCAGTTTTGTAGGAAAATAAGATGTTTTCACCAACTAAGTGTCTAGAAACCCCCCAAAAAAGTAGAAAAATAACTGTGGATGAAATAACACAACTGTTACAGATGCTGAGACAGAGATTCCTTTTAATCGAGATTTTTTGACGGAGCCCTTTAGTCCTTAAAACAATAAAAAATTAGTGTGATGGAAAAAAAAATGAGTGTTTAAAATCGGATCCACTGTGCAGACGCCCGGTCTTGCTGGTGCAGTTACATGACAGATAATTTTCAAGGATGATGGCGATGGTGATGACCGGAGCTCAGAGCTGAGACTTACGGGATATGTGTGCAATTTGCAGCAGATACCCTCGGTCAGCTTTCCTCAGCCACATGGCTCCGGACCAAGGGACAGGGACAGGCCATGATTCAAATGCGGGAAGATCCTGAGTTAGGCCTTAGCACCTGGCCCGGGGGGACAAAGCCGAACCAGTGGTAGGTCGTGCGCCTGGGACCGCTCCTCCTCGGGGTGGGTCTGTCTCGAAGGCCTGCGTCTCTGGTGGCCCGTGGTGGCGGCGGCAGCAGCAGCACGCTTCCGCCCGGGAGGCTCGCTGTGCACGCACTCTGGCACTTGCACCCGGAGGCCGGGGGTTGTGGGCGCGTGGTTTTCACACCAGCCCTGTGCTGCTGGCAGCCCCGAGCTCCCCGACGTGAGGTGCTAATGCAGCCTGGCGGGGAGGGCAGCCGAGGCACCTGCAGACGTGCTGGTCTTCCTTCCCAGGGAGTTGCACCCCGCACGCTGCTGGCTGCCCTGCGGGGAGAGAGGTACAAGGTCAAGGTAAGAACGGGCTCAGATGGAGTCCGGGGAATCAGCAGAAAATGAGAGTCGTGAGGCCGAAGCAACTGTGTATGAAACATGTCAAGGCTTCACGTTCTGCTTTGTGGCTGTTTTCTGGTCTCGAGAAGAAGCCAGTGGCGGCAGGGAGGGTCCTCTGTTTGGACGCTGCCTCACTTTGCCATTTCCCTCCTTGTGGGGGGTGGGGGACCCCTCGTCCAAGTGTGGGTACAGCGTGGGGCCTCCTGGAAGGCTGGGAAGAGTGGAAGTGTGTTGGCAGCACTCGGCTGTTCCGTGTTTGTGGACACTGGGGTCTGACAGTCAAGTTCACTGCAGAGCCATCGGAGCGTGGCGAGGGACAGACTTTCTCTGCCTAAAAGTTGTTTAGTGTTCAGAATCCTGAGATAAAGCTGATATTAAGCGACTTCAGCTGTTGACAGCATCGGTCATTGGGATGCCGCTTATAAAGTTTTGAAGAACAGTGAGTGTCCTGTTGGTAACTCAGCACAAGACACCATGTTCTAGAATACTCTGTCATTAAAAGCCGTCCCATTAACTCCCAAAAGGCAGAGTGAACATTCAGGATTGTTTCCGGCAGTGAAAACTCCCACAGGGACCTGGCTTCCCGTCGTTTCATTGTTTTCTAAAGGAGCAAAGACCTCTTTTAGGAAATAGTCAAATACAACGTGTGTGATTTAAAAAGGAAAATCATTCCATTAAGTAGGAGACACGAATGCTTAAGCAAACAGAGCAGCGACTGACACCAAAGCTAAGCTGATGGGGCCAGGAAAAGGGGTCTCGTCCCTTTCCCAGGGTTCCTACGTGAGACGAGATCGGCAGGTTCCACGCTGACCCCCGGGGTCCCCCTCTGCGGGCGCGCTGTGTCATAGTGACCCCCCCCTTCCGTCTGGGCCTGTCCTTGGGGCTGGTTGAAGCCGTGAACCGAATCCCAGAGGAAGTGAGTGGAGGAGGCAATGTGAGACCTTGTCCCAGCGGCGCTGTCTCTGGCGGGCTGGGCGGACCTTACGAGCTCCGTTTTGCTCTGCTGTGAAGCAGAGGTGTTAAACCCAGTCCTCGCAGGGGCCTCGTGCTCCCGTGAAGACAGGTGAGCTCTCTGATTTCAGCCCCTGTTGTGAAGCCGGAGCCAACGCGGCCTTGCCCCCGAGCCTTCCGGTGCCTTCCGGGGCCGGCGGGGCGAGGGGTGGGCAGGCAGGCTTTGACATTTGCAAGGTCGGTTCTGAAATGCTGGAGACCTAGGCCTCTGGGTTCCCGCCTCCTCCCTGCAGGGTGGGCAACAGCGAGGGTCAGGGCTGCCTGAGCCCCAGGCGAGCCCGCTCCTTCAGTTCCAACGCATAGGACACGCACCTGCCACAGGGGTGAGCGGCCCAGTAGGGAAGTCGGTGCCATTCTGTGCCCAGGATTTCTCCCGATGGAGCCCCATGGCTTGGGCTGGCCCACGGGGCCAGATTCCTTTATCCCTTGTGGATAGTTTCTGCTCTAGGGGTTCTGTTGTCCCTGCCACACTCCGCCTTCCACGAGGGCCACCTCAGTCTGCCAGACACATCCGCAGGCACTCACACAACGATCCCGGCAGGGTTTGATTTGTTGCCATTATTATTTCATTGATGGATTTTGCCAGGAGGCGTTCAGCACGGGTGTCACAGCTGTGACTGACCTACAGGTACGCCGTTCTGTCCCCTGGCATTGCAGTGGGAGCATCAGGACCCCACGAGGCCTAGCTGTGGGGACGTTGCGGGAACAAACACGGGGTCCCCGGCACTGGGTCGGGTTTGAGAAGAATCATAACGTAGAGGTGCCAAGTCTGGACCGTTCGAGCCCAAATCCCGGCCCCCTCCCTTACTGGCTGTGTGACCTGGGGCAAGTCACCCCGCCTCTCTGTGCCTCTGCTTCTTCGTCTACAAAGAGGGACGATGACAGTGCCTGCTTTAGGGGGTTATTGCGATGATTACATGACTTACTACATGAGAAGCTCCGGGCCTGGCCTAGCGTACACCTTATTATTACTGAGGTCTGGAGTCACCGCACACCTCCACACTCACTCACTGTGAGGCCGCCCAGGCCGCAGAGGACACCGAATGGGGGGTTTTCAGGCAATTCGACGACACAGCAGACCAGCAGCTCTGACCCTCAGCGTTCCTTCTGGTGTGAAATTAGGACCAGGAGTTCAACCGGCCTCAAAACATCTCTCTCAGAGCATTGTGTCGCCACCTGCGCGGCGCGGACTCACAGAAGCTCCCACAAGGAAGCCGAGGTGCCCGGGGCTGGTGGGAAAAGAGCGGATCGTCCCACGGGCATCGACCTCCTGACGTCTCGTGATTTTCCTTGTTATTTATACAGCTGAGTCCGAGGTTCCAGGAGGATGAGGCAATTCCAGGGGGGAGGGGGAGGGGTGGGAAGGGAGAGGGGAGATTGAGAATCGGAAAGCACGTTTTCTCTGGGAGTAATCGATCGATTCAGTAGTTTGGGCACAGAAATTCCAATTTACTAGACATCGCGTA
>PVKZ01006485.1:0-34633 GCA_004027375.1 Macroglossus sobrinus | reverse complement strand
AAAGAAAGAAAGAAAGAAAGAAAGAAAGAAAGAAAGAAAGAAAGAAAGAAAGAAAGAAAGAAAAGAAAGAAAAGAAAGAATCCCCATATGAGGAGGATATGAAGGATTGAATGATTTCCTTTTTTCTTCAAATTATAAATTCCAGGATTAAACCTGAGCTATCTGTCCCCATCACAGAGGCAGATTTGTATTTTGTCGCTGATAGGTCACTGATATCTTTCTGAAGAAGAGGAAAAAAAAAATCACATCAGTTTTAAATGAGGCTTCTTTCAGGAAGAATGTTGGCTGCTTAGTAAAATACCGCTCTGTTTATTTGTCAAGGGACTCACCTCCCTGGCGCTCAGCAGTTGTTCTTGCCTTCCCCCCACCCCCCCACCCCCCCACCCCCACCAGCAGCATCACTGTGAAACCCCTCACCAGCCAGGAGAGAAACAGGAACAGTTGATCGCTTGGAGCTTTCTGTCCAGACTCCAGAGGACATTGCATTCCCGTAGGATGGACCCGACAGAGCTTTCTCAGGGGCGAGCAGCGTGGCGAGAACAACCCTTGTGGACTTTTAATAAGGTCGAATGCAGTTTGTGGCTGAAGCAGCTTGGGCGTGCAAATTGCAGGAAGGGGCCCCAGGACGAAAGATGCTCCCTCGGAAGCTTTGTCAGGAAGGGGTGGTATCAGGGATCATCAATTGCCCTGTGGCTTTCCAGGAGTTTATGGGCTCCCAGGCCTTCTCCACAATAGGTTGGGGGGATGACTCTTAACACCTCATTAAGGCTGTATTTTTGCCAAATGCTAATAATAAAAGGGAGCCCTAAAAGCCTGGCTTCATTTTATTCAGAATCCTCTCCTCTGGAATATATATATATATATTTTTTAATGTCATAAAATGGAAATGCAATAGCAGGCCCCCCTGCCCCATCTTGGGGAGACTTGTTAACATTTTCAGGTGGACAGGAGTCTGGAGAAGTCAAGGCTGGGCCCCCAAGGTGGGACACGGCCTTCTCCTCCTGGCAAAGGTGACCCCGAGGTCCATCGCTTCATCTCCAACTGCAAAATATTATTTTAGACGTTTTCTTTCTGATCATAGCACAGCTTTTCCACTGGGGCCTTTTCACGACCTGTCTCTGAAGCCCTTTTATTGATCATCTAGTCTATGGCCATCTATTCAAGCCCAAACTAATTTTTTTTTTTTTTATAAAGACAGATATATTCATAAATCTCAGGACGGTTGAGGAAAAACGGCTGCATATGTTCTTGTTTCTGGAGATTCTGGTGTGTGAGACGATGCAGTTTGGAAGTTAAGCATGGACCAGCCGCCCCTGGAGACCCACTCAGTCACTGTCCAGCTGAGTGACCCTGGCATGGGGCCGACCTCTCCTCTCGGTGCCCTGCTGCTAGTCTGTTAACTAAGGTCGAGAGCGGCAGTGGCTACTTCTGAGACAGGTTCTGAAGATTGGAGGAGAGGATGCCAGTGATGTGTTTGGTGTGGAGGCTGGCAGACAGAACGCCCTCAGTGAATAGCGCTTAGTATTCATTCATTCATTCACTCATTCACTCACTCACTCACTCACTCACTCATTTGTTCATTCAACACATATTTACTGGGCACCTATTTTGTGTCCAGCACTATTTCAGCATCAGACACACACCGAGTCCACCCTTGGGCTGAATTTCAGTAATTCTTCTCCAAGGTACAGAAAAGGAAGGGCAGAAGGCAGAACAGCTACACTGCTTCTTATTGGGCCCGGGGCTACGGGCAAATCCTTCCAGCTCTGGGGCCACTGTCCAGTTGTGTGACCCTGGCATTCTCGGGACCTCAACTTCAGCACTAGCGACCTTTGTGGCCAGATAATTCTTCGCTGGCGGAGAAGGGGGGCTGCGTAGTGTATTGAAGGAAGTTTAGCAGCAACCTTTGGCCTCTACCTATAGATGCCAGTAGCACCCCCACGCCAAGTCCTGACAACCCCAAACGTCTCCAGACGTTGTCCCTGCTTGACGGCCACTGCTCTGGACGAATCTCTCCGGCTCTGCACACCTCAGTTTCCTCCCCGAGCTGGAATAACAACCTTATCTGGTTCGCAGACAGTGAGATGTGAGAAGGACATTGCAACCAGGCCTTGCCTGGCACACGGGAAGCCTCCATAAAAGTGATCTATGAGCCGACGTGGATGCTTTCACACGTCCGGCCTCCGGCCACAGGTGCTCTGGACGCGGGCACACCGCGAACTTGGCGGGGGGGGAATCTCACCTCGCCCCATCTCGAGGGCTCCCCGGCGGGGAGGTGAGCAGGATGCGGTGTGAGCAGGATGCGGTTTGCACAGCTGCGGCCGTGGGACCTCGCGAGTGATTTACAGACCGTCTTTCCAACTTGGCCTCTGCCCATGAAAAGGTCCAGGCCGTGATAGAAAATTAGACTTGACTGTTTCACACGCAGATGCAGTTCAGCGGTGGCGAGCCTGACCCGTCTCGGGCTGTGCTCCTGCCTTATCGGTGAGGAAGGAAGGTAGGCCTGCTTCCAGGTCTTTTTTTCTGTGGGAAGCTTCTGGAAACCTCATAAATTCATATCTGTGCAGAAGGCAGAGTAAGAAGGAAGAGGGAGGAGAAAGAGAGCAGTTCAGGGCAGCACGGGCTGTGCCGACACCAAAGTGTTTGAACTTAGGCAAGTCATTTCCGCTTTCTGAGCCTCAGGTTTGTCACCTGTCACATAGGACTAACCATCATGCCAACCCCACATTTGGTTGTGAGGATGAAAGGGGATGAAGCATGTAGAGAATGATCTTGCCTGAACCATGGCAGAGCCCAATAAACAGTAGCTAAATATGAAAACAACAACAAAAAAATGTGTTACCCTACTGAGTCCCAAGCTTTGCTCGTCCCCAAGGTACTGAGGAAGTAGGGTGACCAGTTTGTCCAGGTTTGCTTGGGACTTTCCTGAGGTTACCCCCTGAAAGTCTCAAGTCCCAGGAAATCCTGCAGTCCCTGGCATTTAGGGACAGTGGGCCACCCCAAGGAATGACTTCGGAAATGTGTTTCCGGCCCAGTATCCTGGGCAGAGAGCCCAGTGGGGTTCGATGCAGACTAGCTGGTGGTGCTTTGGGAACAGCCCCGAGCCCCTGGCCGGCCCCATGGGCCGCTGCGGGAGAGAATCTGCTTTGTGAGTTTCGGGGTTGGGGGGGAGGTTTACGAGCACTCTTCCTGAAGGTTTAATGGGCCCGGGTGATTTATCCTATCTGGAGGGAGAGGCATCGCTCTGAGGAGAAACCTGCTTCTCCGAGCTTCTGCTTTCCTTTACCATCAAACCTTTCATCTTCCCCGAGTGGTCTCCATCTCCATAAATAACCCCATTACGGCCACACAAAGGCAGGGCCCCAGCCGGCCGCCTGCAAGACTGGGCTGCTCAGGTCGTGGTGGTTTCGTAAACCAGTTTGACCAGAACGTGGGGGGACTTCATAGGCTCTGCTGGGGGTGTTTGAGATGGCCGGGAGAATGCAGGGGGTGATCGGGTGTTGGGTGCGTCGAGTGAGAAGCTCAGAATCACGCACAATCCATCCCTCAGAGTGCCCGCGTAGCAGAGGCAAGTTCCCCACCGAACTACCTTCCCCTGACGTCTCTGAGTATGAATTCAAGCGCGAGAATCTCTCCCCGTGGTGGAAACCCCATCAAAGGAGGTGGACGATAATAATGTGCGTTGGAACTTTCCACGTAGATGGAAATGTCCAGTATGGTGGCAACTGGTCACAAGTGACTCCGGGGTCCTTGAAGGGCTGGTGCGGGTGTGATGGAGGAGCTCGGTTGTGAACATTATTTCATTTTAATTGATTTAAGTGTGAAGAGCCACATGTGGCCGGTGGCTCCTATGTTGGGCAGCGTAGTTTTAAAGTAATGAACAGGCTTTGCCCATCACTTCTCCTTCGGATCCCAGCAGAATGTGGGAGCGCTGTCAGAGCAGCGGTTCCGTGCCCTTATAATTGTGTGGGCTGCTCATGTCACACACCAGCGTGGGGTGAGGGGTGGTCCAGGTCACTGGAGCCTTGTTTTGCCTCTTATACCTGTGATGGCCAGCCAACAGGTCTGGCCAACGGAAAGTGTGGGTACTTAGAATGAATTCAATCTCAGAACAGTTTTTGTCAAAGAACTCTAAAAAATGTTAAATGACTGAATGCATCCCGTATTAGAGACTGAAGGAAGTATTCAAGCGGGTAAAATGGTATATACAATTACAAGTGAATAATAACAGACACCATCCCTACCTCCCCATCCTCACCACCGCCGCCCCACTCAGAGTCCCCTTGCTCACGGCCGCTCCGAACAGCTTCCACGAAATTATCCCAGGCCCTTTTTTCCTCTCTACTATTTAAAAATTTTTATGTGTTTACAGTTTTTTATTTTAACAAAGATGGGGTTAAGCATGCATACTGATCTGTATCTTGCTTAATTTTTATTTTAATTTTATAAGAGGTATATTAAAACATTTTTGGTGTAAACATGTTATACAGAGCAGAGGCCCATTTCTTAGCCTTGCTCCCTGCTATCTTCGTTCTGGTGAGTCATCCTCCAGCTCTTTCTTCTTCCGTGCGCTCGTGCCCATGTGGATGGACATACTGGTGGTGTCAGTACTTGGAGCTCACCTCCTTCTACACCACCGACAGAGTTCCTTCTGTGAATCCGTTGGTTAGCTCTTTGCATCAGGAATGGAGAGCTGGGTGGTTACTAAAACAGGGCTGTGGTGTGCACTATATATACCCGCCGTGCTGTGTGCACCGAGGTTATGTCTCCTGGATGGGGACCCAGGATGGGGACCGAGGGGTAATGGGACCCATATTTAAAGTGCCTTCCTTACTGGCTTACACACTGTGCTCCTAAAATTCTTCCAGCCCCCAGAAACTGTGAGAGGATAAATCTCTGTCTTTTGAAACCACCTAATTTATGGTAATTTATCAGAGCAGCCCTGGGAAACGAATACACCCTTCAAAAGGTTCAACCAGTTGACCCTGCCACCAACCAGCATTCCCCATAGCCCTTAGGTTCATCCCCTCGCCAACAATGAATATCATCCCTTTCTCTCTTTTTTTGTAATAAAGCCTTTTTGTTTTGGAATAAATGAACAAAAAAGTTGCAAAGGTAGTATAGAGTTCCCATGCGTTAACATATTACCGTGGTGGATTTGTTCAAAACTATGAAATTAGCGTTGGCCAAATGCTGCTAACCAAACCACAGACTTCATTTGGATGTCACCTGTTTTTCCATTCTTGTCGTTTTTCTGTTCTAAAATCCAGTCCAGGAAAGTGCACTGCACAAAGCCTCCATTGTTTCGTGTATATTTTTATTTCTTATTCCTGGTGGAAAGCAGTTTGAGAAGAGTCCTCCTAATCTTTTAACAGAAGTTTTAATAACCTTACATTGGGAAGTATTATAAATATTCAAAGAAATACAAACAAATAGAGTAACAGAGAGGCCTGTTTCACACCATCCGGATGTAACAAATGTTAGTATCTACAAGTCCATGATTCTTTATCTGTACTCACAAAATATTAAAGACTCTGAAAATCAAAAGCTGATATGAGGCTATAGGTAATCCTGATCTAGCACCTAATTTGGAATGCATACATTTCATTGCAAATATATAAATGTGTTTGATTACAGGGGCTGTCCCAGGTTGCACTGGGGATATTAGGTAATACAGGTATATGCACCATAATCCGTTTCTAAAATCTAGAAAATTCTATATTTTGAAACACGTTGTCACCAGAGGTTTCAGATAAGACATTGTGGCTCTCCATTAAATTAGTTTAAAATTTTTTATATAACTTTTAAGAGAAAAAAATCATTACAGGGAAAACCAACATCCCACCCACCTTCCCTCACCTCATTCCCGCCCCCCCCAACGCCACCCCAAAGAGAATCCTCAGAGATGTTTTAATAATTTTACTTAACAAGTATAACTCATGAAAAGAAATGATACTATGTTGTGTTCTTGACCCAAAGAATAAAGCACACCTCATCAAATTTCAAATTTGAGTAACTTTCATACCATGTCCTCTGACTAAAATGTTATACAATCAATAACAAGACGATGACCAGAGAAACGCCACACATCTGGAAAATTTCAAGCACATTTCTGAAAAAGTCATGGTTAGAAAGAGAAATACTTATTGAATTAGAGAATTATTACAACTCAATAACAATGTGTCACACAAAACTTTCGGTTTGCAACTCAGGCAGGGAGCACCTAAAAGGGAATGAGGGACTTGGATGCTTGCGTTTGAAAAGAATAGAGGATGAAAATTCTTAGTGAATCATCCAACACAAGTCAGAAAAATCGAATAATCTCAAAAAAAAAAAAAAAACAGAAGGAACTAGTAAAAACAAAGGCGGAAATTAACGAAATAGAAAACAGAGATACCGAAGAAAGGATCGACAAGGTCAAGATTGGTTCTTTGAAAAGTCTAATAAAATTAACAAACATTCAGCTTCGATATCAATGGAAAAAAACCAGAACAGAACACACAGACGAGATTATGAGACCTACATAGGCAGCAAAGTTTTAAAATACAAGGGTATTATGAACAACTACATGCCAATCAATTTGAAAACTTAAATAAATAAATGGATTAATTTTTAGAAAAATATAACTTGCCAAAATGGACTCGACCTGTAGAGTCAGGATTTTTAAAGGAACTTTCAATAAGCTGCCTTTAAAATTTGTATGGTGGAGCCAACAGCCAACAAGAGCCAAGGAAACTCCAATGGAAAAACATTTGGGAGAAATGTGTCCTGCCAAATAGTAAAGATCAATTCATAAATCTATAGTTACTGAGACAATATAATATTGGTGTAGGGAGAGAAAATAAGACCAGCAGAACAGAATAAAGAGCTCAGTAATCTTGCCAAGAGGATGTGGAGAATAATCACGATAAAATTTAATTTATTATTAAATTAGTAGTAGAGATCTGTGAAGAATGATAGTCAATAAATAGTGCAAGATCAATAAAAATGGTTAGTCATAGGGAAAAACATAAAATTACAGCTCATCCCCATGCCGTGCATTAAAATCCATTCTAATGGGTGAATTTTATGGTATGTGAATTGTATCTCAAAACCAAAATCTATTCCACATGATTGAAGACTTAAACGTGAAAGGCAAATGTTTAGGATAAAATGGAGGAAAATATTTATATAAACTTGAATTATGGAATGATGTCTTATATAAGACGGAAAAGACAATCTGTAAAGGAAAAAATGGATAAACACAACTACATTGACACACAACAAATTGATAAATATAAGTGCATCAGGGGACACCACAAGGAGCTTGAAAAGATGAGCTAGGGTTTGGAAGAAGAATATGATGTCTATAGTTATTAGAAGATTGTCAAGAATATGTAAAGAACTTTAACAAATCAATAAAAAAACAAACAATTTAATAGAAAAATAGACAAAATATTTGAAGGGATATTTCACAGAAGAGGAAGCATGAATGCCCAATAAATGCATTAAGTAATGACTAATCTCATTAATAATAAAGAAATTCAAATGAAAACCATCAGATTGGCAAAAATTAATGAATTTGAGAGCATCGAACGATGGTCTCGATGAAAAATGTTATTACTACAACCACCTTGAAAGACAATTTTGAAATGGGAGGTAAAGCTGAAATGCATATGCCTTAAGACCAAACAATTCTACTCATGGGTAGTGTACCCTAAAACTGTCTTATATGTGTGTACCAGGAGCTACGTACAAGATTGCTTCTGATAACAATGTGAGAAACAGCAAAAAAACAAACTTGGAATCATTACAAAAGTCCCTTCCCAAGACAATGGGCAAATAAATTATGTGTCAGTCATACATTAGAATACAATACAGTAGTGGACATTAATAGTGTTTCTGGAAGAATCTCAGAAACATAATATTAAGCAGAAACAGTACAAAATAAGGCATGTAGTATATTTCCAAAAAAGTATGCAAGAACTGAAAAAATAATAGCTTAGTGATGTATGTACGCGTAGTCAGACCGTAAATAAAAGCAATGATAGATCTAAAATTCAGTAGACAGATGGTGATGGAAGAGGCCTGGGAGATACGAGATGAAGGATTCCATGGTAATGTTTCATTTTTTCAGCAGAGTGGTGGGTGGATAAGTATTTGTGGTGTTGTAATTCTTTTCTCGTCATATATCTCTTAAAGCAGTGCACCCCAAACCCTGAGCCATGGGCCGGGCCTGGTACCAGTCCACTGTCTCTTAGGAGCTGGGCCACACAGCAAGAGGTGAGCAGTGGGCAGGAGAAACTGTATCTGCAGCCGCTCCCCAGTGCTAGCATCACCGCCTCAGCTCTACCTCAGAACATCAGGCATTAGATTCTCATAGGAGCACCAGTCCCTGGTGCCAAAAAGGTTGGGGATCGCTGCGTTAAGGAGTTTTTTCATATATTCAAATTTTAATAAAAAAAAAAAGAGAGAGAGAGAGAAAGAAAGAAGTAAGGAGCAAGCCGTGCAGATACTTGGCAGAAAGGAACAAAGGTAACAGCAAGTGCAAAGGTCCTGAGGCTGGAGCGTGCATGGAGGTTCCAAGGAGTAGCCAGGAGATCAGTTTTGGTGGAATGGAGAGGAAGAATATCAGGAAAGGACAGCAGAGACGTGATGGAGAAGGAGGCCCACTACCTCTCATTCTAATTCTTAATGACACTGCATGGTAATTTCAAGCTTATTTCTTGGTCTCTCGCAGTGGACACTGAACCTCCAAGGACAGGGCCATGAGTGACCAATGTCTGGGACTGGGTAAGGGCCGAGACAAAAAAAAATGGCAGCTCCCTGGAGCTGAGGCTAAAGATTGTACACGAAATGCTTCTCTACAGTTAACTCGTTGCCAGGAGGGAAAGCGAAGACCAGCCCCTTTCTCCGGAGAATTGCTACAGCCCCCAACCGGCTGCTCCACCCTCAGAAGCGAAACCTGGAATTTCTTTCTGGAAGAGCTTCGCTTTACAAATCCTGTGACTCTGAGGAGTCCTGTTTTCTCTGTAAATAAGGCAGCAGACGCCCCAACAGTGTGGCCTGAGCGGTCTCCTCCCCACGCATATGGTATTTGGTAAAAGGAGATGAGGGGATTGGCAGAAGGATGGGAGGAAAGGGCTGGAAAGCTCAGAGGAGCCTTTTTCGTTGTCTGTTCATTTGGCAGGGGGCGTTTGCAAAAGGTGCAGCCACATGCTGTCAATGAGTTAATCAACCTACGTTCTCTGAGCTCCTGGCCATCCCGAGCCCTGGGAGGCCAGTGGGTATCACATGTCTCCCTCAACAAGCACCAGGCCTGGGACAGACACTAAACCATTTCCCAGGTTTTCGCTCTCTGTTCCCTTCAGCACCAAGTACCCCCTGCAGCCAGAGGCCTGATGTTTGGGTCTTTCGATCTGAAGTGGGATCTCGGTGGAGTCAGGGGTTACGTTTCATTGGCTTTTATTATCGCAGCAATCTGGCATAGAGCACCAGGCCAAGGGCGGCATGAATGAGGGAGTGGGTGAGTGAGTAGATGATGGATAGATGGAGGGAGGGAGGGAGGAAGGAAGGAGGGAGGGAGGGACGAAGGAAATGCCATATTCTCTTTGCAAAGTAAGTATGACATTACAGATAAGGCTAGAGTCTGCTTTGAGGACCTGCTTCCCACTTTCGTTTCCTCCCTTTCCCCATCAATCAATTAGGAATATAGGTTTCCAGGATTTTTTTCAGGGCGCATCCGTATGTAAATATGCACCCATAGAGAACACCTGGCATTTTTATTTATTTTCTGAATTCTGTCTGGCAACTTGCTGCAGTTGCTCAGGGATACGTGTCGAGCTTCCCGAGTCCGTCCGTGTAGACCTGTCTCTTTTTCTGTAACTATGGCAGAATAGTTCTATCGTCGGGATATGTTCCATAGCTTAATTGTTCCGTTCCCTATTGACCGACAGCTAGTTGGCTTCCGGTTTTCATTTCTTAAACATGAATAAATGCTACCGCCCTCATCCCTCTCCATATGCACCTGGGACAGTCATTCGTCAGTCATTTGAAAGCCAGGTCATGTGATACAGGATACCCCACACAATGAAAATCCTGGGCTCATGGGACTCTAAATTGAGGAGTCTTTAGAATCTGCTGTTGTTCTTCTCCATCAGTTTCGAGGTGAGCTGGTGGTGGGAGAGAGGGGGCTGCAGAACCCAAGGAAACTCATTTCGGTCCCTGCATTTGACCACCTGCTCTGGAACTGTGGGCCAAGTTACTTTTCTTCCGGATATTGGCATGTTCAGCTGCACCCCTCCTGGGACTGTCGTGAAGACTGACATCTGTCAGGCACCTGTCCCTTAGGATACAGATGCCCACCGTTAAGTATAGTCTCTCTCTTTCCATGGCCCCATAGGATTGGAGGTGTCCAGCTCAGACTTTCCATGCTGCTAACTTTGAAAAAGCTAATTTGTGCCAGCTCCTCTCTGAAGGGTCACTAAAACCACACGCCCAGTTTCAGAAAACTCTGAATATTTAGATTTCCTGCAAATTATAAAGCAGCCTTAGGTGGTGAAGCGTGGCCCTCAGGAGGGGAAGACACTGCTCGGAGGCTAATTCTGGCATGATTTCGGGCTTTCTCCACTCGCCCCAACACGATAATTAATAGGAGCCAGGAAGAAGCCTCTGCACTTCTAAGTGCCATCCCCGCTGCCCTGGCACTCCAAACATCTGAAGGAAACACAGTTTGCTAATTGCTGTCTAGACAGTTTATTGCGGCAATAAGATCAAAACCCAGAATGCTGAGGTTTGTGGTATGAATCATGCAGACTAAACAATTGTTTTATTGCATTTACAGAGACGTTGATTTATACCGTCACTGGGCCATAAAATCCCTTCCTGGTTTATCCGAAATAATTTTGCTCCTTTTACACCGCTCTGTGAGAATGTCACCTCCCTGGGCTGTTAGAATAGGTTCTCTGCCACATCTAAACAGTTTCTTATCTGACGTCTTCTTGTCATCATCAAGGGCCAGGGCCCATTTATTTCATCCTGGCAGAGCCCTTGGGAAGGTAGGGAGCCTGGCGGGGGTGGACGCCAAAGCGGGTGGACAGTTCCTGAGTTGGACAGCCTTTCGTCTTGTTTGTTAGCCAAGGTGAATTTGATGGCCTCCCCTTCAGAACCGAGTCCGGGATGAAGTGGACAGAGCTGGCCAGGTCTTTGGCGCCTCTGAGGCCCTGGGGGCAGACTTTCCCGCTGCTTGTAGCCCCTCTGTGCCCCGATAACCTGTGGAATATGCAAGAAGGAAAGAACAGGCTGATGTGCACACGTCCACGACCTCCCCCAACTTCCCCAGTCCCCGCCATGGTCCGGCCGAATGGGGATCCCCCCGCAGCCCCGCCCCATGAAACGGAGGAGAAATCAGAGCTCAGAAATTCTGAGTGGCTCAACGCAAGGTCAAAGGTCGGGAAATACTGGTTCTTCCGGCTCCGGATCCAGGGATCTGTTGGCGCCAGAAGCCAAGTGACGTCAGAGATTAGCATCAAATAAACGTTTAATTTCTTTCCCGAAAAGGCTTGGCCCGTTTTGCTCCTCCCTCCCTTCATCCCGGCACCCGGCCACGGTAAAATCCACGGGGAGGGGCTGCTAATCTCCACACCCCTGGAATCAAATGCTCATCTTCTGAATGAACCAGTTTAAAGCGAACAGTCTACAACGTTCACAGCGATGTGCAGCCACCATCTCCCGCACGCAAATATTTCCATCACCTGGAAAGAAGACCTCAAACCCATTAAGCAATGGCTCTGAATTGCCCCTTCCCGCCAAACCCCGACAGTCCCCAATCTACGTTCTGTCTCTGGATTTACCTATTCTGGATATTTCATGTAAGCGGATCCTGTAACCTGTGACTTTATCCTGGCTTCTTTCACTTGCTCTGGTATTTTTGGGATTCGTGCCAAGAGTGGCATGTCTCAGCACTCCATTCCTGTTTATGGCTGCATAGTATTCCATTGTATTTATCTTCCTCGTTTCGTTTATCCGTTCACTAGGTGATGAACACTTAGGGTGATGTGCAGCTTTGGGCTGTTGTGAGTAGTGCTGCTACGCACACGTGCGTACATGTATTTGAATGCCTGTTTTCAGTTCTTTTGAGTATATTTACCTGGAAGAAGACTTGCCAGATCATATCCTAACTCTATGGTTAGCTTTTGAGAAACCGCCAAACTGTTTTTCATAGCAACTGACCCATTTTGCATTCCCACCAGCAAGGTGTGAGAGTTCCAATTTTTCCACATCCTTACCAACACTTATTCCTTTTTCATTTTTGTTTTTGTTTTGTTTTGTTTTGTTTTGTTTTGTTTTGTTGATGATCGCTATCTGACTGGGTGATTAAGTGCTATCTCGTCGTGAGTTTGATTTCCATTTCTGCAGTGACTAATGATGCTGAGCATCTTATCATGTGCTTGCTGGGCATTTCTATATATTCTTTGGGAAAATATCTGTTGAAGTCCTGTGCCCATATTTTGTTTTGAGTGGGTTGTTTATCTTTTTGATGTTGAATTGTAAGAGTTCTTTATATATTTTGGATACTAGACCCTATTTCAGATATATATATATCTATATAGATGATATAGATATAGATATAGATATAGATATAGATATAGATAGATAGATAGATTATCGTCTCATTAACTTCCAGCAGAATAATTCTTAGGTCAAAGGGCATATAAAATTATTTTCTCACATTCTGTCTGTTGTCCTTTTCCTTTCTTGCTGATATCCTTTAATGCTCCAAAGATTTTAATTTTGATGAAGTCCAATTTATTTACTTGTTCTTTCATTACTCATGCTTTTTCTGACATACGTAGGAATCCATTGCCAAATCCAAGGTCGTAAAGACTTACCCCTAGGTTTCCTCCTAAAATTGTTATAGTTTTAGCGCTTATGTTTAGGTCGCTGGTCCATTCTGAGTTAATTTTGTGTATGGTGTGAGGGAACGCCCCGTTCATTTGCATCTGGGTAGCCAGCAGTCCTAGCACAAACACTAACCTCTATGGATTCCTCTCGGGGCTGACTGTCAAAAGGCATCTCGGAAGCCTGAGAAATTTCAGAACACCCCCTCCAGTGCTCAGGATTCATAATTCCCTTCCTCTCCTCTGTAGGTCTACAGCATTTGCAGTCCGCTTTATGGCCTTAAGCAATAAAAGGAGAATTCTGCTCATAGCGTAGAGGATTTCTTTGAGCACTCCGTAGGAGTGGATGTAAAGTGCTTGATATGATAACTGGCAGGCACATGCTGGACAGAGGTGGATTATTAGTCACTATGTTTGATTATTAATCATTACAATCATTATCATTATTATTCCATTCCTACCACTGCGATGGAGGTGATACGTTGAAAGTACCTTTGTCCTTTGAAATTACAAACTGTTTCTTGCTAAGACTATGGAGAGGAAGTTTGGATTATTTTCTTAAAGGTAGCTCACTGGCGTTTTGGGAACAATTTATATCAATTGCAAAATTACAGGGACAAAGAGGAAGAAAAATTGAGGCCTGGACACCTTCAGGAAACCATTGCTTCTCAACCTCTCACCCTCCACGATGCAAACACAGTATCTCTCTTGACCAGTGACCAGTCCTGACCGAATCTGGTCTGCTCAGTACCCCCAGTTGCCAGCTCTGCCATTATCTTTGCATGCTCTGGAGAGCGTGTTTGGGGAATAATATAAATGGTCAAACTTTCAGGAACAGACGGAGAAAATCTTAGGGAATCTATGGCCAGGTATAAAACATTCTAAGACTTGACACCAACAGCACAATCCATAGAAGGAAAAAGTGACAAATTGGACATTCTTAAAACTAAAGGCTTTTGCTCTGTGAAAGCCCCTCTTACGGATGTTGAAAAGACAAGAGGCAGCCTGTAGAAAATATTTGCAAACCACGGACCCAGCAAAGGATGAGGGCCCAACATGAAGGGTCATTGTGATGGTTAGGTATATAAAGAACTCTCAAACTCAACAGCAAAATAAATACCCCAGATAGAAAATGGGGAAATGACACCAAAGGAGATACAGGAAGGGCAAAAAAAGCACATGGAATGCTGTGTGACATCATTAGCTGTCAAGGAAATGCAAAATAAGATCCTAAAGAAATATCACACACCCATCAGAAAAGGCATCGCCCCCCACCCTGTAAAAAAAAAAATAAATAGATAGTGATAACACCAAATGTCAGTGAAGATATGGAAAAACTAGTTTACCCATATACAGTGCTGGTAGGAATGGCAAACGTTACAGCCACTCCAGAAGACAAGTTTGGTGGTTTCTTAAAAATCTACACACCCACCTACCGTATAACCCAGCAGTGGCACTCCTGGTCATCTATCCTGGAGAATTGAAAATGTAACGTTCACACAGAAACCAGTACACGAGTGTTTATAGCAGCCCTGTTCAATACAGGTCCACACTGGTGACAACACACACACATTCACAAGACAGGTGAATGGTTCAACTGTCCTATCGGGGGCAACACAAAAGAATAAGCTGTGAGCACACTCAACAGTGGGGACGGAAAGGGCTTGGGGGTGGGGGTGGCTCTCCAGAGAATCATAGGCAGGAAAAAAGCCAATCCCTTAAGGTTACCTACTCCATGATTCTATTGATGGAATGTCCTTGAAACAACAAAACTATGGAAAAGGAGAACAGATTAGTGGTTGCCAGGGGTCAAGGACAGAGCTGGGGGTGGAAAGGGGTTTGGCTGCGGAAGGGCAACCTGAGGGGTGTGGCAGTGACGGAAATATTCTGTAACTTAATTGTGTCCAGGTCAGCTTCCTGGCTGTGACATTGTACTGAAGTTTTTGTAAGATGTAACCACATGGGAACTGCGTGGGGAGTGAGTGGGCTCTCTCTGTGGGATTCTTACAGCTGAGCGAGAATATCTACATGTATCTCAAAAGTTTAAGTAAAAGAATACATATATTATATCGAATCATATCAAATTGTAGCCTTCATAGGTCCAAACATGGTCTAATATTGTACCTTCTCATGGTGCAACCTAATAATTTTTTTCCCCACCCAACTGAATGAATTGGTAGAATGAATCCAGAACACAGTTGGGCGGCTTGCTTGTTCATTTTGCTCTACCTACCACACGTAGAATATTCCATATCGGTGCAGACACAGCTGCCTCCAGCTGCAGGAATACAATGCCGTAGCATGGATGACCATAACTTATTCTGACAGTTTCCCCTAATGGACATGGTGGTGGTTTCCACTATTTAGCTTTCGCGTACGATATTGCAGGGTCGTCCCTTGCGCACACATCATCTGTCACGTGTTCAGTAGTGGGCCCGCCTCATTAACTTCCCGCAGAATAATGCTTAGGTCAAAGGGCATATACTCTTGATGTAAATATATAACATTCAGTAAATGTTGCTAAATACCCAAATAACATGGGAGGTCAAACCGATTTTAACTCCCACCTACTATGAGAGAGCGTGTCGCCTCACGTCTTACAAAGGCCCTAATAGCGACAACTTTGATATCTGCTAATCTGATTAAAATAATAATAATAATAATAAGATATCTCATAATAATGTATATTTGTATTTTTCTTATAATGCCCAGGGGTCAAGAATCTTTTCTTATACAGCCTGTGAACCTCATCTACAATATTCTGTTTGCCATCCCCTCAAGGGATTCTGTTTTATATTTCTTTTTATCACATGGCGTATCTGCATACGGTGTGTGTTTACATACAGTAGAAGATTAAGAAATATTTGAAGATTGATTGCCACACCTGGACACAAGTCCCACCCTTCGGAGCCTCACCCTCACCCCCTCAGGCTACGATGGACAGAATGACACTGAGGAATCAGAAATATACTTTAAGATGACACGCAAATGGAATCGGACAGCAAGCGGAGTCAGCTCCATAGAAAGCGGAGTGCTTCTTTGCCTAAACTTTCAGGGATGTCGTTATAGGCTGCTGGGGCACTAGACTCAAGGATCTATGGGTGTTCCAAGAACCAGGGAAAAACACAGAATGCATAAATGGCTACAAATGTATCCTGCTAACTGACACCTGCCGCTGAGCTGAATGTAGTTTTCAGAGGTCTTTCAATCCCAAGAGCAAAATAGTCTATTCTTAACAACTCAGTAATTAATTAATTTTTGAACATTTCAAAACTTAACCTGTCTGTATTCTATATTTCACAGATATGATATTTAGTAGCACATCTATCACAAAATTTAAAGGATTGTTTATTATACCTGTCCGTTAGTATAAACAATGAAACTTGCATGGAAACATTTGTTCAAGCAGTTACTGAAAAAGTATTTCAATGAATTTACAAATCTGCTGGAGTAAAGGTAAAGGCCTCTCTTGACCCAATAACAAACAGACCTACTAGAAAAAGGCAGAAGCTTCTTGTTTTCAAATATAGGTGGGACTCGGGCTGATAAGAAGCCTTTCATGCATTCATGAATGCTAAGTGGGAAGATAGTTTGGAACATTCCAGATGTTTGTTCTCGCTCTCTCTCTCGCTCGCTCTGGCTCTGGCTCTCTCTCTCGCTCTCGCTCTCTCTCTCTCTCTCTCTCTCTCTCTCTCTCTCTCTCTCTCTCTCTCCCTCTCCCTCCTTCTCTCCCTCCCTCCTTGGGTGCTTCTCGATAACCATCATGGCCCTTGGAAACCTCTTTTATTAAGCTGCCCCATTGTATGCTAAGTTATGGTGGGCTCCTCGGGACTGATCCCTTCACAAAAGTCTTTTGTTTGGGGATTCCCACTATAAACTGGGACTCAGTGAATTATGCTTCTTTGAGGAAGCCTTCCTTAGCCGATTATATTTATCTAAGCGAGCATTATTTTCTGTCTTGTTTCCTTTCTTCTTTTTTTTTTTTCCCCAAGTATCATTCAGATCTTAGGAAAGCATGAGAAAGATAAGACTTTGCGAGCAAACAACAAGGATTTTTCTGGCTTCTGTACTATGTCAATGATGGAGGTGTTTTGTAAGAAGCATGTGCCACTTTTTTAAAAATTCTATTCCCTGGTGGGCTACCAGGGGCCTGTTTCTACCCCTAGCCCTGGAGACAACATGAAATATTTGGGTTTTGATTTTGATGCATTTCTCTTTTCTGCTATTCCTGTTCGCATTCATTTTTATTTAGTTTTATAGTCGGGGATTGGGAAAAGGAAGGATGAAACCAGCTCTTTTCTTAGTCATCATTCTTATCCTAGAATAAGATCTTTATTATTTTTCTAAATGGGGTCGTTGGGGGGTGGGGGGACAGCTTAAAAGGAAAAATGACAGAAATGTTTATTTTGGGTTCTCTCTTTAAAGAAAACTGGTGGGCCCTTTAAGAAAAAAGGCTGAGCCACATGCCACGAGAGCAGCAAAGGACAAAATGGCAATAAAGGGCGCTTTGGGGGATGTGTGCGCGTCCCCTTAGGATGGAGAATGTCCCCCTCCTTCCATGAAAAGCAGCCTCCTTTTCATGGGAAACCAAGCCCCTGGGTTATTAGTTTCCCAACGAGTTCCCCAGATGTAGTTCCCACGAGTGAGGATCCTCAGAGGAGTAAAGAGAACCCCAGAGGCTTCTTCCGTTTGTTTTGTTTTGTTTTGTTCTGGGTTCGGTCACGTTTTGAATAGATGATGCTTCCAAGTGGCTCAGAAATCACAACATAACAACCAAACAGCGATAAAGTCTCTTAACTGCAGCCACCTCTCTTCCCCTTTGCCGTCAGCCACTCCTGGTGTGTTCTGTTTGATAATCGGAGATATATTTTATTGGGCGTGCGTCAGCACGTGTAAATCACTGCTCAGCTTGCCCCCCCCCCCCGTTTTACACAAAGCAAGGCTAGCACACCTGACAGAGTGTTTGGCACGCCTTCCTCCTCGCGTGGCCCACGGATGGTGGCCGTTGTCCCATCTCAAATCCTAGACGGCCCGTCCATCTTTTCTGTGGCTACCTAGTGTTCCACTGTGAGCGAGCCTTCTGCATCCATTGAACCGGTCCCCACCGATGGGCGTGTAGGTTCCCTTTGATCTTTCGCCACTGCAGACAGCGCTCCCTTGGCTCCTCTTCGTGGGACGTCATCTCACACGTGTGTGAGTAATCCCGAAGGGCGCATCTCTCCAAGTGGAATTATTGGTGGGTCGGAGAGTTTAGGAGAGGAAGGACTCGGGACGCTCACACACTGTTGACAAGGCCAGCTTCCCATGCCTTCACGTCTCCACGGCCTTCGTATTTCAACGTAAGATAACGCAAGTAACACACGAGCAGGTTCTTCCCGTAGATTAAACGAAGAAAGAAACAACCCAGAAGGTTATAGAGTAACGTGGAGAAGTCCTCCCTGGATTCCCAAAGCCCTCGCTGTCACCATCACATTCTCCTGCCCAGAATTAACCACTGTGAGCCGTTAGTGCATATAATTTCAGACCTTTCTATGCACTTACATTTCTATTCGTATACAGTCACCCCTCGGTGTCTGTGGGGGATTGGTTTGAGACCCCCCGCGGATACCAAAATCCACATAAGGCTCCAGTTCGTTATATAAAAATGGCATAGTGTTCGCATACAACCTTACGCACAATCTACCACATTCTGTACATCATGTCTGGATTACTTATCATACCTTATACCAGGTACATAGTCATTATACTGTACCGTGTAGGGAATAAAGACAAGGAAAAAAGTCTGTCCGTGTTTCGTACAGATTCAACCATAGTCCACGTCAGCAAGAAAGTGACTTTTTTTTTTCAGATAGTTTCTACCTGAGTTTGGTTGAATCCACGAACATGGAACCCGAGGATGAGGAAGGCCAGCTGTACCTATTTCTATGTCTGTCTAGAAAAAATACATAGATAGATTTAATACACACATAGGCGTGTTTGTAAAAAGATAAACATTAATGGTAGTGCTTGTCGAACGTTCCTGTTCTGGAGAGTCACCGGGGGTTTGTGTCAAAAAGGCAGGTTCTGATTCGGTGTGCTAGGTAGTAATTTGGGGTAGAACCCCCAATTCCCCGATCTCACAAGCTCCTCGATAACCCTAGTGCTGCTGAATTTAGGTGTGTTTGTTGTTGTCGTTGTCGTCGTTGCCGCTGCTTTTGATCCGTTCTGTTTTGTTTTTACATCAGTGAGCTCCTACCTGCCCGTTGTTCTGTGACTCACTTTTTTCCCAAGCCGGGTTCCTTGGGAAGATGGCATGCATCAAGCCTCACAAGCTAATGTGTGAGGCGTCCACACTGACACTATAAACTCCCGTGGAGGAAGAATCGCCCCCGTGGGCGTTCAGCCTGGGGAGTCTCCGAGACCTTCCCAGATGGGTTCCGTCGCGTCAGAGCTGTGAGAAGCAGTTTCTATTCACGAATGAAGTGAGGGCCTCAGGTGACATGAGGATCGCTTCTGTCGCGCTCATTCATTCACGCCCCTGTCCTAGTGCAGAGGGGCAGTAGGGTGTTTGAGAAGGTGACACACCTGAAGAGAGTGGGACAAGAGAAGAGAGTCTCGTTTCTCGACGTAATTCCCTTCCCCGGCCAGGAAAGTGTCCCCTGGGCACTGTGATTAGCACGGAGTAGAAGGAAGGGGGCCACAGGGTCCCTCCTTCCATGTGTGGGCTTCTATGTCATTTCTCACCTGTGCAGGCGAGGGGCAGGGGGTTCAAACCCTGGAATGTGGCTGCAAGTTCACTGGGGGGTCTGCAGTTGCTCGGGTCATTTCCTCCGGAGGCCAGGGGGTTCTTCAGCGCCCCCGCCTGCCCTCTCATGCACTCCATCACCAGATCTCCGGACTGCATCGTGAATCCGTCCGTTGGCACCTCGGCTGCACCCAGAGACCCTTGCAGGCCGGACTTGGGGCCTTCCCCAAGGAGGCCTCCACCTTCCTCATCAGCCTCATCACTGCTACCTCCTCCTTGCTGAGCACCCTCCAGCACCAAGGGCTTCGGTCCCTTCTCCCCGCCCAGCCACTCTGCTCCCTCTGCCTGCCATGCCCTTCCTGCCCACTGTACCCATCTCCTCATCCTGCAGGATTCAGCTCCAAGGTCCCTTCCTCAGAGAAGCCCCCTTGGACTAACCCCAACTTTCTCAGGAGCACCCGAAACGCTTCTTCGTGCCAGTCACCCCAGAGTGTAGTGGTGTCTCGCTACATCTCTGAGAATGATGGTGCGGTCGATATCTACCTCCTTCCCCTAGACCATGGGTCCATGAGAACGGGCGCCATGTTTGTTTATGGTTACATGCCAGGGATTGGCAATTGAGTAATCATTTTGTCATTCAAAGGAAGGGAGGAAGGAGCGTCGTTCAGTTGTTCACGTAGTTGTTGCCACAGTGGCTGAAGTGATTTGATGAAGATGCTGAATGTCGAGGCGACAGATTGGGTTGGCATTACAGAAGGGCCCGGAAAGCTGAGCTATAACCTATCTTTACAGCTGGGCCAGAAGGTAGGATGGCAGGTAATGATAGCACCTTGGGGGTCACCTGGGGTGGCCAAGTCTTTCCAGGGCTGGGCTGGCACTCGACAGGGAGAAGGAACAACCCCTGCCTGCATTTCAAGGCAATATCCTAACGCTAGCCCACCTACAGGCAATGAGTAAGGGTCAGCTAGATTCGGCCAATCACGAGCACCCACTCAGGGGTTATTCCGATCCACCCCGGTTTTGAATCTTGTCCCAGCCAGTCCTCTCTGTGAGTGGCCTCTCCCAAGTCATAGCCCAACTGTGACCTCGGTGTGGAAAGGTGGTGATAATCAGGTGTCCCACCTCGTGGAGTATGACCTAGATTAGACTGGTTGGTGCTTCTATAGTGTTGGGAAGCACCCAGGAAGCGGGATATTCCATTGGCCAAGCCAGGCCTGAGCCCCATCGGACAACCTGGGTCTGCAGAGTGAGAAATCAAACCAGGTGAGCTCCTTCAGCACCGCCAAAACGAAGGGGAGGCAGAACCTTCTGTTTCTGAAAGAACCAGTCGAGCACAAAATATCCCGCCCTAAACTGTGAAGATGCGATCATTTGTCCAGGTTTTCTGTTCTTTTCTTTCCTGTTTTTTTTTTTTTCTATTTATTTTCATTCACTGCTGCCCCCTCAGTGCCTGGCACGGTGTGGGGACGAGGTTGCAGCAAAGGAGGCTCCTTACATTCCGTGCCCCAGGCACCGTCCTTGCCTCATTCCTGTCGGTCCCCACCCCGGTCTGGCATATGGCAGGTGCTCAATAAATAGTTGTCGAATGAATGAATCCAGATATGTAGCAAAAAAAAAAACAAACAGATCTTTGCGTTAACCTTTCTCCCAGATGTCTTCACTTCAGGTTTGAGCAGCCTCAGGCGAAGCTGGCGACAGTTTTTCTGACCTTTGCCTCCCATGAAATAGACCTCACGATCACAAAGCATCGGTGATAGTATCAATCTCCAGCCTCGCTGGAACCCCAATCTCTGTCCTCCACAGTCCTTGTAAGAGCATTGGAAGGAGCCCTTTGCTTGTAATGCTCCAAGACTGGTTATTCCGGCAAATGAGAGAAAGGCGGGGGGCGGGGGCAGACACTAATTGACGACTATGGATGAAGATAATTTCCATGCAGAAAAGGCAATAGAAGGACTGACTTCCCCGGTGTTTCCATCCTGCTCTGGCCCGCTGGCCAGCTAATCTAGTTCCACAATGGAGCTAAATTTACATCACAAGCAAAGTTATGCTGTTTTAAAGCTTTGGGACAGGTTGCCTTTGCCTTCTTGAAGCTTTTCTCCACTTCCTGTTGTTTATTTAACTTTTTTATTATTATTATTTTTTTTGCATTGCATTTTTAAAAACTTTTACATGTACATCTCCACCGAAGATTTTAAAAAACGATTCCAAATGTTGAACAGGTAATAATATAGTTGTCCCATGATTCAAAGCCTAGAAAGAATGAGCAGAGTGGCAAGGCTACCACGCCCCCCCCCGCTCTTGTTCCGCCCCCACCCAGGTCCCCCATCATTTCCTACGGATTCGTGCAGAATATCTCTATGCAGATACAAATATGGACTCTTATTCCTCTCCGTGTCTTTTACATAAACAGGGTACTGGACTCACTTTGCTGCTGCTTGCTTTTTATCCTTTGAATCATGTTATCTTGAAGCTCATTTTTGTATCGTAGCCCGGGGGTTTCCTCATTCTTAGAGACGCCCATGTTATATATTTCATCTCTTAATCTGTTTATGCTCCATTTCTTAATCGCTGCGGTTCTACATCACCACTGTTCGTAGTTCGGTGTGGTTCTTCTAGACCTTTTCGTTTTGGCACTCAAATGTATTCAAATAATTAGGGGATATTTTTGCGAACGTTGTATCAAAAATGTCAATTTTCCTGAAAATTACTTCTTAAATGGAATAATATGTCTTGGGCATTTCCCTTCTATCATCACCTACAGGTTTAATTTTTTTTTTTTCAAATTTGGGTTTGATTTTTGGACAGCTGTGTAGTATTCTAGAATATAACTGAAACTTTAACCAGTCTTCTATCAATTTGGCCAAAGTTTTAAAATAATTTCTTCCGTCGAGAATAAAACCTTTAGCATATTATGAAGGACACGCATAATATGACAAGGGAGGAACTCTGTGCGGCAGCCACTGAGGAAGAAATGACACCGAGCATCAGAGAAAGAGCCGAAAATTGCACCGACAGCATCTTCACCATGGGGTCAGGGTTAACATCACTAATAAGATGAGACATCAACGGCACAAAGGCCTTCTTGATCAGATGCTCTGAGGAGGACTCATCGTTCCCGTCGCATTCTCGCCCCAAATGCATAACCTCTTTCTAATCGTGAGAAAACATGAGCTGATCTCTAACCAAGGGGCATTTTACAAAATGACTGATGAGGCGTCTGTAAAGGCGAGAAAGACAAGGAGAGATGGTAGGACTCTCACGGGTGCAGGATGGGGTCCCGCATTGGATCCTGACTCAGAAAGGAAAGGAAAAAACCGTCCGTGGGAAGACTGTTGAAATCTGAATAAAGTCTGTTGTTTCGTTTCGTTTAGTTAAGAGTCTCGTCCTAATGTTAACAGTCATAGACTTATGTCAATCCCCGGGTTTTAATAATTACTGTAGGATGATGTAAGATGTTAACATAAGGGGAAATTGGCGAAAGGAAAGGTATAGAGGAATCTCTGTGATATTCTGCAGCACATAATTTGGATAAATTAAACATACACAAAAGAACACTATACATGTGCACACACCTACATATATTTAAAGATACATGATAACAAATAAAAGTAAGTTTATAGAAAGTAGGTTGGAAGGACTCATTTTAAATACACAATAGTAGCTGTAGATGACAGAGAAGCAAATCGGATTGAAATGAAGGGGAAAACTGTAAAAGAACCTTTAAAGGGGCCCCATATTCTATTCCTTAATGTCGATAGTTACACATTATGTGGACATACTCATACATACAAAATTATACCTACACTCCCCCAACCACACACCCAAAGCATTTTTTTATAAATCACAAAAAAAAAACCAGCCTAAATACTCAGGCTATAGGTTAAGAGTTCCGACCACATGCATCACAGTCCATCCGCAGGGTGAAATATTACGTAGCTGTTAAAAAGAATGGAGTCACTCTATAGGTGAGGCTACGGAACAAGCTCCGAAATAGATTGTTACATGGAAAAAGCAAGAAGCAAGACAGTGCGTCACCGGAAGGGCAAGCGTGTGTGCACACATGTGCTTGTATGTGCACACGAGCGCTCATGTGTGTACACATGTGCTCACATGTGCACACATGTGTTTGTGTGTTGCCTGTGCACAGACTCTGGTTCTCAAAGGAGACGCACAGAAAACGGTCCCAGAGGGACCTGGGGGAGGGAGGGTGAGGTAGCACCTTTTGAACCTTTTTAATTTGCTAACAGGTTCACGTATTGAGGACATAAATACATAAATAATTTTCGATAAGCGTCTTCTTGCACACACCGATGACGAAAGCACGGATAAGGGCACAAGGTCCGTTCCATCGTGCGCCCCGAGGCTCCTCAGAATAAATCCCAAGGCTCGGTGACCACAGGCACAAGCTAATATCAGTGAGCATTTTCCTTCCTTCGGTCGAAAACCCTTTAAAGAGCTCAGACTCCGGGGCCCCATCCCCTGCTCCGATTAGCTCTGGGACCTTGCGGGGGTGCACCACCCTTCTCGGAGACTCGGTTTCCCCATCTGTGAAATGGAGACAGTAATGTCACCTCCCCAGCAGCAGCGGTCTCCTGTGTATGAAATGACATCACGCACATGCAGCTTTAAGAGCTGTCCTGGCAGACGGCACACCCCTAGCGACTCTGCATCTTGCTCTTTTTACCACCTCTGCGTATTTCGACATAGATGACTGCAGGAATCCAAAGCTTTGAGCGTTAAAAGAAAGAAAAAAAAAACATATGCTTAATTCCAGAGATAGTTCAAGCATCTGCCTTTGACTGAGTGCCCACCTCCTGCTTCCCTCCTCTCCACCCACCATCTTCATCTCCATCTCCTTTAAATAAAGAACCGAGACCCCGGGTTTCTGCAGGCTGCACAAGCTGTCCAAGGCCCCCCCCCCGGGGGCCAGGGCAAACCTGGGCCATTTATTTTCCCCCTTTCAGCCCGTTCCTGTGTTTATACTACCCTGTTTAGTTTAATGCACATCCCAAGATTACTCCTAATACACATCCTCAGAAATGTTTATGGAAATTCTTTATAAGCAAACGGCTTTATTTCCCTTGAGTAGCTGCAGATACAACTCAGTGGTCACGTTTTTTTTTTTTTTTTTTTTTTTTTTTTTTTTTATTGACAGGCTGAAACACCTCGCTGCAATGCCCCTGACCCCCAACCCTGAGTGGATGTGGGACGGCGGCCCACCCACGCGTCCATCGTGGCATAGATACTAAGGAGCGGTTTCTAAGAAGCCCGGGACCCCCAGCCCCTAGCCGTCTTTTCCTAAGGAGGACTCGACAGCTGGCTCTTTCTTCCTCTGCTGGTGGTTTTGTGCAGGTGGGGGGAGGAGGAGGGGGAAGAGAAGCGCTTATCACTTCAGCCTTGTTTCCCTGTCCCCCACCCACACAGACACTCAGTGCCCGTTGAGGGCCAGGCCGTGTTGGGGTTCAGCAGTGAAAAGGGAATTCTCCACCGCCAGACAGAGAGTGTGCTGGGGCTCGTTCTGAGGTTTAAACAGGTAAGGAAGGAAAGGAGAGAATGGGTTGAGGCTAGGACGTGTCCTCGGGCAGATGGCGATCAGGTTCACTGATGGAGTTAAACAGCATCCTTGCCATCACCCTGCAAAGCAATTAGGGCAATATCATCTCCTTTTTTTTTTTTTTTTTTAGATGACGAAACAGAAGCACGGAACAGTTTAAATAATTTGTCCAGAATGACCCAGGCTGGATTTGAACTCTTGCACGTTGGACTCTGTTGTGAGATAAATCATGTCCCCTCACAAAAGATGTGCCATAGCCTCCCTCCAGTAATCCAACATGACCGATGTCCTTTGGGGGAGGTTTAGACAGAGATGGACATGCGAGAGGGAAACCCACGTGAAGAGACACAAGGAGAAGGCAGCTGTCTACAAGCCGAGGAGAGAGGCTTGGGACAGATGCTCCCTCAGGGGGTCTCTCCAGGAGAGGACCCTGACGACAACCTGATCTTGGACTTCTGGCCTCCACAGCTGTGAGACAATACAGGTCTGTTGCTTAAGCGGCCCAGCTGGCCACGGCAGCCCTAGAGGACTCGAACGCCAGTGCTCTGCACGGCCAGTCACGTCCCGCCCGTGTTATGGTTTCGTACTAAGCTGCCTGTCTCCCGATGTTCTTCGGGACAGTCAGAATCACTGATAGCCTGCATCTCTAGTACCTCAGAGGTAACAGGCAGCTCACGGATAGTAAATACTTGTTCTTCGGCTACAACGTTGAGCCTATAAGGGTGACTTTCCCACGGGGACGGGGTGCCACCGCAATATAAAGGCTCGAGCTTCCTGTAAGATGTTGATCTCTGAACCCTAATGTGATACCAGTAAGCGGGTCCATTCAGGACAAGCGTTGAAGGTCGAAACGGGGTAACTGAGGAGAGTTTAATAAAGGGGCGTTGACAAAGGTAAAGGCAGGATGTAGGGAAGCCAGTAAGGGTGGCGAGGCTACCAACCTCGGGTGCCCTTACTCTGGGGCTACCAACCTCGGGGTGCCCTTACCCCGAGGACCTGGAAAGAGCTGTGGGCGTGGGCCACCCCACAGACGTTGTGTCCCTGTCAACCCGTGGCTGGCCAGGGAGTCAGTACCCCAACCTCAGTATCTCCCAACCTCGCTTCTCCAGCTCCTGCTCCCTATGGCCAGAAGCCAACAAAATCCCAGGTGTCACAGGAGCCAGCGAATGCAGTCCCCACAGGTGAGCCTCCGTGGCACGGGGCAGGGGAGGGGAAGATGGACAGTGGCTCCAGGAGGGCAAACAGAATATTCTGCATCCTCAGATGTCCGCAGAGCTAACATTGGCAAGTAGACATACACCCGCCCCACCACCACTTCTGGAAAATCACCCTCTCCCTGCTGGTTATTTATGTTGCTACCCTTTCTGCAAGAACCACATAAAATATTTTACATGCTTTTAAAACTCATAAATGTAATGAAGCCAAGATGTTTCAGCAAATGTGCCTGACAGACGAATCCTGGGGAAGATCCGCTCTTAGCCGACGTCAGGACCAAGGGCGCGTCTCGTCACCCGCAGAGCGTCTGTCGTGGGCGCCAATACATTCATCCCCTGACCCACTCGAATCCCAAGACGTCCACGTCGGCATGGGATCTAGAGAACGTACCTTCATTCACTGCCTGCCATCCAGCTCTTACTGCTCTTTAAAGAGTGAATCTGACCAGTCGGAAACACCTCGGTGTGAAGAGAGATTCCTACACTTGGGTCATTTCCGCACGCAGCCTCTGAGCCGAGCTTCCAGAGACCTGAATCAAAAGGCGTGCTTACGATAATCTCTAGGGATTCAGTGTGACAATCGCTAAGAGTTTAGCACGAAGCCTAGCAGATGGAGAGTAGCTAATGTGAGTACGTGCCATATGTCAAGCGTGGTTCCAGCCTCATACATGTAATAACCGCATTCGTCCTTCTAACAGGTGTATGATGCGTGTGTTATTGTCCCCGTTTTACAGGTGGGTAAGTGAGGCCCAGAGGGAGCAGGAGCAACTCGACTGGAGGCCACACAGCTGGCCGGTCGAGTCCAGACAGATGCCAGAGAGTACTCTGAACCTCTGTGTGATACCACCTCAATAAAATGAAGGGTTTAGGGCATAGCATCTGTGGACTGCGTGGGACCGGGTGGTCAATCAATGGGTACTGAGGGTGGACTCTGAACCTCAGTCTTCAGATCTGGAGCTCAGGCTGATGCAGGGTCTGATGCATGAGTATGCCCAACTAACCCTAAACCTAACCCTAACCCTAACGCTAACGCTAAACCTAAACCTAACCCTAACACTAACACTAACCCTAATTCTAATCCTAATCCTAGCCCAAGCCCTAGTCCTGGCCAAACCCTAGCCTTAAAACTCTCCCTAGCTCTAGCTCTAGCCCTAGCTTAACCATAGCTTGGGGTGTACCTACTAAGCGACTCTCCCAGGCACTGGGGATGCGAGATTAGGGATAAGAGTAGGTATCAGGTGGCACTGCAGTCTGGGGGACGGAGAGGGATCTTGGCCAAATAGCCTCACGAATAAAACAACATCGTAACCGTGATCGGCGAGCGCTAGGGGAGAGGTATCCGGCTCTTGGAGGGCCGGGTGTGACCGAGCCTGACCTCATCAGGGAAGAAGACGGGACAGGGCCGGAGACCAGATCTTTGAGTCAGAGCTCAAGTTGGCGTCATCAGCAAGATGGGGGAAGGTCGAGTGTTTGGGGCAAGGAGGTGCCAAACCCCTGTGTTTTGGGAGGTCTCCAAAAAAAGGCTGCTGGAAGTGGGGAGATCATGAAAATTTGACGAGAGCGGTGACTTCCTGCCCTCCAAGAAGAACACGGAGGTGTGCACAAAATTTGTTATAGGCAGCAAAAGATTCACGGCCCCTATCCCCAGACCTGGGAGCCCAGGTTAAAAACTCGGCTGCCTTCAAGAAGAGTTTCATTTGCACACGTAAAGGGATCGAAAGCTTTGATGAAGAAATGATTATCACAAGAACTGGTGATATGAAGTCACCTCATGAACTGAGCAATAAGCTTCCAAGCTTATTGAGATTTTTTTTTTCCAGCCACACCCAGCGGACCTCAAGCGGAAACAGTAAAGGAATAAAACAGGAGCGAGCAGGGAGGAGAAGGAAATAATCTGGAGAATATTGGAATATAAGCATAACAAAGGGGTCTCAGAGTCCTGAAATCCTCAAAAGAGATTTTTTTTTTTTCCTCCCACCTTGGGACACACCTAAAGCTCCACCTTGGGACAGGGGTCCTTGATTTTCTGTCTCAGAGACCAGGCCTTAGGCTTTAGATGATGCCTTAAAGCAAAGGTAAGACTTTAGCGTTTGCTGTTATGGATGCGTCTGAATATCCCTTTTAGAGCCTTTGATCTCCCGCCTGTAAGATGGTGCAGTAGGAGGTACCCGCCCACCTTCTTCTTCTTCTTTCTCACTTATTCTAGTACTTTCTGATATTTCCACCAAACTGGCTCCTCCTTGTCTGGCTTTTGGAGTCTTCCCTTTGAACAACACTCTCGCCAAGACCCTCACAGATTCCCCTGCCCCAAATTAAATGTGTTCTTCACTTTCCCCCTCCCTCGTCCCACACGTCCTCAGATATCTGACTGGCCCCTTGGTCCCCACCCCCATCCCTACACTCCAAGTCTCGATCTCATTCACTCCGTCACACAGGAAGGGGACTCCCTCCGAAAGGGGACCACCCCAATGTGCCCAACGAAATAGACCAGAGCCATCCATTCACGCACACACACGTCTCGCGCGTCTGCCACCTGCGCGACCCTATACGAGGAGGTGGGAACACAGCCAGCCCTGAGTAAACTGGACAGAGGCCTGGAGCTTCAGCCGTAATGACGGGGAGAGGGAATGAGGCACGAAACGCGGAAGACGCAGCACGGTGCTGGCTGGTGCCGTGCAGACCTAGCAGAGCCAGACGAGGGTGTGACGGATGGTCACGAGGACCTTGATGCAGAGGACACCGTCCACCAAGGGGCAGTCAGGGAAGGGGTGTGGAAAGGGGACACGAGTGCACAGACCGGAGGAAGCAGACACTGAGCCACGTGGATCTCTGCTTTCCTTTTGAACCGTACCCTTCTTCCGAGATTTCAAATCTCTCCCGCCTCTAAATAAATAAAAATAAAAAAGCCCCTCTGGCCTCTGACTCCCCTCCCTCTACTGTCCCATCTCTTTCCCTAACTGCATCACTTAGCAAAAGGCTCCGCCTTCGTGCCCTCTCACTCCAGCCTCCCCTGGTCCACGGAAATGGTCCTTTCGCATGCCACGCTCGGAGAGCTCTCCCTGGCCTCCCAGCCCTTATCTCTGGATCCAACGGGCATGGTCTCCAGCCCTCACCTCAGACTCGGGCAGAGTGTAGGCAAAGCCCTTCCAGAGAGAGCCCCTCCGTTAACCGTCACTCACCCCCCCCCCCCCGCACTCGGCCTGCTCTCTCTGGCCACTGCCTGAAGCGCCATCCAACGCCCAGTGCTCCCCAGGGGGGTACCTTGTCACTCGCTACTGAATACTTCCTCCCGGGGCCATTCTCTGCTCCTGCAGTTCCGAAACCATCTCTAAACCAGTGTCACCCCAAGTTCTTTCTCCACCTCAGACTTTTAAGGTCCATTCTCAAAAACAATAGAAAAAATCCCACGGGGTTTCCTGCGGGGAGGCAAGCCCCATCTATCTTAAAGGCTGGGGTCCAGATGTCGTGAAAGGAATGGTCCAGAATCTCAGTGTCTGCAGTTCTAGTGGGCGGGACAAGTACATGGGTAAATAATACAGTGTCCGGCATGAAACCTTTCTTCTGTGAAAACGACCGAGCAGGGTGAATGAGGACAGGGACGATGGGGCTTCACACATCACTGCTGGGACCCGCCGTGGGTCTCTGAGCCCGGCACACAGTAGGTATTCAGGAAATAGCCGTTGAACAGGGCTCATCGCTGCAGTGTTCTAAGAATGAGGAGAGAGGCGGAGGGTGGTACGCGGCAGTGCAGTCAAATGGTTTTGATCGACTGAATAAGTGGTTTAGGTGTGTATGATAGATATTCGTGGAACGATTTCACGTTCCTGATGAGGATCGTTATCGCGATTCCTGCGGTGTTCTTAGTTTTATTTTCATGAGTGGTCGCCAGCGCTCCTCCAAGGCGTTGAAGAATTCTTTCAGTTGGGTCCAAACAAGGTTTAGTAACCTCATGATGAGTCAGGGCCTGCTGGCAGAGGACCGTGGTCCCCAGAGGGCTTGCCGAAAACTGGGGAGGGGAGCAGCACCCCAGGGTCCCCTGGCCCAGCGCATCAGAACTCAGGACTGGCAGCTCATTGTCAGGCATCTGGTAGATAGAGAGGCAGGTGTGCTGCTGAATATCCCACAATTCACGGGACAGCCCTACAGCAGGGCATTACCTGCCCCGCAATGCCAATAGGATCATGGTTAGGAGACTGCGCTAAGGTTCAGGGTGGTGGAAGGTGGGCACAGATCCTTTGAAAAATCCAACGAAGTCGATGAACCTTCTCCCCAAGAAAAACGGACCCGATTTGGCATACAGTGCCATACAGATGGCCCCATCGCGCCGGGAACGTACTTATGGATCACAAAACCGAGGTGATGAGCCCTTGAGTGAGTTCATAAAGAGCCTCACATACACAGATACCACATTTGTTGAAGTCACAGCCTCTATGTTTCAATTAAAAAAATAAATAAGGCAGATATTATGTTTTCCCAACAATTGAGCAATTCGCTTCAACATGGATGCGTTTCCTGTCACTAGTGAGGCCTCGGGACCAAAAGCAAAATAAGAGGAAGAAGAAAACCGGCATTGAAGACGTTATTACAAAAAGTAAAAGAAAGACTCGCAAAGGAGACCCGTCTGAGCCAGCGTTCGGCCTTTCTCAAAACCGTGAGAGGGATTATTTAAGGACCGGAAGACAGTTCACTTGGGGGCACTGCCGATGACAGGGTGGGAGCCCCTTCACTCCCGTCTGGTTGAGTGCTGGGCACCAGCGGCCATCCGTGAGTGAGGACCTGTCCATCTTCCAGGCGTGAGGCATCATCTCATTGATCCTCACAGCATCCCTGGGAAGCGAGAACCCTGTTCCTCCCAATTCACAATTATGGGCAGGGAAGCCTGCAGCCATGCCCACATCGCCCAGCTGATAAAAGAGGGGGCCCAAACCCACACGCCGAACTCCAGAGTAGGACAGTTAAGACTTCCCCCTGGGCCGGGCCAGGGTCCCCCACAGTGGGTCGAGAGGAGTCCCCCTCGTCCTGGTTCGACCTTCAAGACTTTTCCTTCGTTCGGATCCTCAAACGCTCCAAGCTCATTCCTACCTCAGGGCTCTTGCTGGTTTCCAGAACATTCTTCCCTTAACTCTACATGTCTCAGCTCTGAGTGGTCACCTGTGAGCATCCCAACTCAGGTACCGTCTTCCTCCAGTCACTCTCTGACTGTCTTACCCTGCTGATTCCCTTCAAGACTCAGGTAACAATCTACACGTATTGTATTTGGGTGTCGGTGACTTGTTTATCGTCTGTCTTTCCTGCCGGGCTAGGAGCGCCAAGGTCGGGCCTTTTGTTGCTGAATCTCGGGGCCTAGAGCCTGGCCCTCCCCATGGGTGGCGTGCAGAGGCAAATGGTCGACTGGCAGTCACACAAGCCCATACAAAGCCTCGGTTCACTGCTTCCGAGGTGCATCCTGGGACTAGCCACAGCTTTTCCCATCCTCGGTGTGTGCATCTGTATAATGGGAAAATCTGAAAATCGTGAGGGCAATTACATAAGGTTCCCAGCCCACTGCCTCACATTTAGTCGGAACTCAGTAAACACCGACTGTTCTGGCCCAAGAAACTCTTTTCAGAGGACCCGCCTTCCAGAATCTTCTCCCCCCACCCCCAACCACACTCAGTCCTTTTACAGTCACCATAAAAATATCCCAGAGGTACACAGGGCTTTCTGCGCAGCTACGGAATTTTCTGTCAGGGGTCAGAGACGGAGGACAATGGTGGATTTGCTCAGATTCAGTGAGCATTCCCCGAGTTTATGCTGACCTAATCAACATTTCTGATACCGAACCCGCTGTTTCTGACTCCCCGCCTCTTGATATGCTTTCTGTCCCCAATGAAGGATGTCATCAGTTTCAACCACCCCCAACCCCTTGCCTATCGTCCTTCCCACTCATTCATTCACTCATTCATTCAATCGCTAATATTTATTCAATATATTTTGGTGACACCATTGGGCTGGACGCACAGCCCACCTGTTCTTATGTCCTATAAATTAGGGACCAATGATAATAATAATGACATCAATAATAACTGACATTTATTGACCATTTCCTCTACGAAGAGATATTTGAATATAGTCCAGAGGTCAGCAAACTTTTTCTGTAATAGGAATAGTTTGAGATTTGAGGACAAAACTGAGGCTCTCGTGTAGATTTTTACACGAGAGAGATCACAAATTTTCCATTAAAAGCATAATAATAAATAAATAAAAGTACATAAATTAAAATAGAATAAAATAGAATGAAAATAAAAACATAAGAAGCACAAAATAGAAATAATAACATTTAACTTTTTCCGACACTGATCTACTAGTGAGACAAACGGAATTCTTTTGGAGGATACTATTGTACTTGATTTGACTGGGATTCACAATGAATGTTTCTTGTCATCCATAGATGACGAACGTTCATCTGTAAAGCCCCTTCTTAGCTTGCAGGTCACACAGAAGAAGTGGCAGGCTGGATTTGGCCTCTGGGTAGTGAGTGGCTTGCTGATGCCCAGTTTGGTCCTGAGGAAGTCGCCTAGTTCTGAAGGTTGGCCCTAAGCCTATGAGACCTTGGGCATGTCACTTGCCTTTCTGCACCTGTCTCGCTACCTGGAAAAATGAGAATGACAATAACTGTAATTTCCTCATGCGAAGAAGTTAGAACAGAGCCTGGCCCTAAGTAACCAGTTCCATAAACTCAGTTACTTGTCTGACTCAATCTGCACTCCCCCCAAAAGCCCCCCCCCACTAACATTTATTTCCCTGGTGCCTTCCCGTCTGTCCCAGCCAAATCTCCGGTATCCTTCCCCTTTTCTCTGAATGTCCCTGTGCCTTTTTGCTCTAGCCAACCCTTGGTTCTCCCCTGGGGACACTGCTCCTCCCCAGGCCCTCTCAGAGGTGACTCTTTCCCTCTGACACCCCAGTCTCCCCACCTCCAGTGGAGTTAGGGGAGCTCCTTGCTTCTTATTCCATCAGTTACCCCTTCTTTCTCCCTCAGACCGTTCAAGCCCTTGGGAACCCAGAACTCAGCTTTTCCTCTCCACCCCACCCCCACCCCACAACACTCTATCCTTTGCAGACTCTGCGATCCTGCCGCTCCTGTCGTAAGATTTTGAAACCTGGCTCCGTGTACTGGTCACCTATGACGATTCTTGACAGTTTCTCTGTCTGTGAAGACGATAATTAGCGCTGTGCCTGGACCAGCTCTCCACTGGGGACCCATCTCAGCTCACACCTCACTTCCAGTGATGACCTCGCCATCACCGCCTCACCCTCCCACCACGACCCAGCACGACCCTTTGGGACCCCGAGTCCACCGATTTGCTGACCTTCTCATGAACACCCCCCCCCCATTTACTGATCCTATCGTCCTTTCATTCTTCTTCACCATCTTCCCGTCCCTCCTCCCTCTTCCCAGGCTTGGGTTCTCCGCGCCATTACGGTGCTCCCTGGTGCTCACCTTGAACGCCCTTTCTCTTCCTTCCCTGTTGACTTGCTTGGCCAATCCCATTCCGGGTTAGATCCGACTCAGCCTATCCCGCATCTCCGCGGGAGCAGCTGAAGAAGGCTGCGGGGAAAACACACAACCTTGCGAACCGCCTTCTCTGTAAACGCCCCAGCGCCCACGTGGGCCCCGCGGCACCATCTCCCTCCTCCACGCGTCCTCTCTCCCGGAGGACCATCCCACCGCATCCTTCCTCTCCTGCGGCACTCAACACCCGCAGATGCAGCCAGCGGAGGACTCCCACGCACCTCCAAGCTAAGTTCTTCACCTGCCTCGACAGGCAACCAGACCTTCTCCTTCCCGGCCGTCGTGCGTGAACCTTAGGTCACCATAGCGTCCCTTCCCGCCTTTCTAAGAGCAGTACTCTGTCATCGTTTTTGTTTTCTTTCCTTTTCTTCCTTCCTTCCTTCCTTCCTTCCTTCCTTCCTTCCTTCCTTCCTTCCTTCCTTCCTTCCTTCCTTCCTTTCTCTTTCTCTCTCTCTCTTTCCTTCCTTCCTCCCTCCCTCCCTCTCTCTCTCTCTCTCTTTCTCTCTCTCTCTTTCTTTCTCTTCCTTCCTTCCTTTCTTTTCCTTCCTTCCTTTCTTTTCCTTCCTTCTTTTCTTCCGTCCTTCCTTCCTTTTCCTTCCTTCCTCCCTTCCTTTCTTTTCCTTCCTTCCTTTCTTTTCCTTCCTTCTTTTCTTCCGTCCTTCCTTTCTTTTCCTTCCTTCCTTCCTTCCTTCCTTCCTTCCTTCCTTCCTT
>PVKZ01006484.1:0-24414 GCA_004027375.1 Macroglossus sobrinus | reverse complement strand
CGTTGGCGTCGCCCGACGCATGGTCCCACGCTCCCAGCAGCTGCGCCCAGGCGCCGTCCTCGTCCGCCTTGATGGCCGACGAACTCGCCAGCCCTTCCGCCTGACGCAGACGCCCGTTCAGCGCCTCACGCAGGTAACGGCTGTCGTTCACCAGCGCCGACGCGATGTCCGCATGGATTTGCCCCGACAGCTGACGGAATGCCTGCCGCGCCTCGCCCGCCGTGCCGCTGTTGAGCAGGCTCTCGTACACCGGGTTGCCCGCCGCCAGCGCATCCGCCGCCGCCGCCACCGCCCGTTCGTTCGGCGTCTGCGCCACGCTGGCGAAGCTCGTGCCGTTACGCCCGACGCTCAGCGTTACCCCGGTCGGCTGGTAGCTCAGCCCGGTGCCGAGGAACAGGTAGTTCGGCGCCACCGCGTCAAACTGCCCGCTCACCCCCTGCTGCGCGCTCAGGATGGTGTACTGCTGGCCCAGCAGGCTGCGCACCTCGCTTTGCGTCAGCAGGTTGCTGCTGTTCTCCAGCGTGACCGCCACCTCGCCGCCGCCGATCGTCGCCGCTCCGCCGCTCTGGATCCGATCGCTCTGGCCGTTCGGCCCCACTTCCACCGCATAGCGCGAACCCGGCTCGAAGCTGACGTCGCCGGCCACGTTCAGGGTGCCGATCGAGTTGCCCGGCGCCACGGTGCCGCCGCGGCGGGCGGTCAGCGAACCGACCGTGCCGCTGCCGCCGACGATGCCGCCGCTCTGCACGCTGACGGCCGAGGTGACCGAGCCGTTGATCGCCAGCCGCCCCTGATTGACCAGCGTCGGGCCGGAATAGGTGTTGTTACCGGTCAGCACCAACGTGCCGATGCCCTGTTTGGTCAGGCCGCCATGGCCGGAGATGTCGTTGCTCCAGAAATCCAGGCCGCACAACACATCGCTGCAGACGCGCTCGGTCGGTTTGCCCTTGTCCAGCACCGCGCCGACGCCCGGCAGATCCACTACAAACTGGGTCGGGCCGTAGGCCACGCCCGTCGGATCCGGAATGCGGAATTCTTCGGGAATATCCTCGGCGGTCACCAACATGCCCGGACCGTTGATGGCCTTGCCCAGGTTGATCATCCCCCAGCCGTAGAGCGCGTCGATGCCCGGCGCGCCCATGTCGGTGGCGGTGGTTTTCAGCACTTCCGCCACCTGCGCGCCATTCAGATACGGGAAACGCTCCATCAGCACGGCAACGCTGCCGGCCACGTGCGGCGCCGCCATCGAAGTGCCGCTGTATTTGGCGTAACCGGTCGTCAGATTCTCCACGCTGGTGCCTTCGATTATCGAGCTGTATACCCGGGTGCCCGGCGCCGAGACGCAGAGGCTGGCGGTGTAACCGCAGCGAGAAGAGAAGGTGCTGATGCTGTAATCGCCGGTATTGGTCGGATCCTGCAGGCTGGCGACCGAGAGCCAGTTCGGCGCAATGTCCGGCACAAAATAAGCCAGACCGGCCATGGCATCGGGGTTATTCAGATTGCCGTCGTTACCGGCGGCGAAGATGGTGACCACGCCGCTGCGGGCCGCGTCGATCGCGCCCTGATAGGCGCCGCCGGGCTTGGTGCCGAGGATCTGTTTGATCTGATCGAACTGCTTTTGCGCATCGTTTACTGTGAAATGCGGATAAGCCGGGTCATAACCGCCCTCATCAAACTTTTCGGTGATGCCGATGCCCCAGCTGTTGTTGATGATGCGCGCGCCGCTGGCCACCAGCGCATCCCAACCGGCCTGGTACACCGCGCCGTCGTTGCCGAGGATGATGCCGTCCTCCGGGCCGGGATCGCCGTTTTCCGCGCTGATGATCTGCGCGTTGAACGCCACGCCGTGCATGGCGCCGCCGTCTCGGCTGCCGGCGGCGATGCCGCCCACGTGGGTGCCGTGCGAACCGAGCGTGCCATCGGAATCCACGCTCGGCGTGCCGTCATAGCGGAAAGCGTCGCCTTTTTTCACCGGAATATAGGGGTCGGTATATTCGCGGATGCCTTCGGTAACCAGATTGATCACCTTATTCTCACCGGCGAACTCCGGGTGCTTGGCGTAGACTGGCTGATCGAAAATGCCAAGTTTGATGCCTTTTCCGGTATAACCGGCGGCGTAGGCCTGGTCGGCGTGGATCGCCCCCAGCCCCCATTCCGCATTAAACTCACTGCTGCGCCAGCTGGCCGGATCGCCCGCTTTGCCGTTCTCTATATAGCTGGAGGCCTGCGCCCCGCCAATCGCCGTCAGGCAGATCAGCATCGCGCTCCATTGTGCGCGATGAACTCCGATTTCAGGCCAGCCGAAGGCCGCCCGAGCGGATTTGACTCCTCTAAGTTTCTTCTCCATCCCAGATACCGTCCGTTGTTGTTTGCAAATGTTTTATAAGATTTTTTGTGTAACAGTTTGGTAACACCAAATAAATAAAGCACAACAATCTCAAGTGCGCTTAATGTGTCATCCGGCAGCTCAACGGGAGGAGAGAATGTTTCAGGGGGGAATCAGGCCAGTGCCGATAAGAAATGACAATGACGTTTGCCGGTATCAAAATGGCGATAACACGTGAAGGGATAAATTATAATTTGCTGATAAATAAAAATATAACCTAGGGAGGCATAAAGGATGCGGCCGCCTGAAAAGTGCTTAACAGGCGTCTTTTATCACTTTTAATTATAAATTTTGCCAATATTCACTCAGTGAATTATGCTGGTTTTTCACTCGGTCATCGGCAAAAATTGGATTATCCTGCTGATGTTTTTTTGCAGTTCGTCGCGTCCTCTTCCGCCTGACGCAGAATGGCTTTGGCCATCCATTGCGTGACGTCCTGAATGCTCTCAAGCTCCAGCCCCCAGATATCTTTCAGCACCAGGAACACCTCCGAGCCGTAAATCAGCGAGAAAGCATGAATCACTCTCTGCAGAGAGTCCGGCGGCAGTTTGCCCTGCAGCGGTTCCACCGCCAGCGCCAACAGACGCTTGCGGTTGCCGCGCACGAATTTCTCGCCCGGCGTCGCGTGCGCCCACTGTTGCAAAGAGAGTTGCAGCGCCGCGCGCAATGCTCCCTCGTGCCGCTCCATCTGAGGATAGGCGAAAGTCAGCAACTGCCGGATGCGTTTCAGGGCGTCATCGTCTTGCGGGCGCCATTCCAGAATAGGCCCCAGGCTTTCCGCCACCACGGCGCTAATCAGCGCACTCTGGGTCGGAAAATAGCGGTAGGCCGTCGCACGTGATACCTGCGCATGCGCCGCCAGTTCGGTGATCGAAGGAAACGCCCCTTCGTCATACAGCGTCATCGCGCTGGCCAGCAACAAACGGTAGGTTTTTGCCCGGGTGGAAGTCAGTGAAGGATCAAACGGGGTGGGAAAGGCATCTATCGGCACATAAACCTCATGCATCTGCACACGCTTGCACAACAGAGGATGCGCCTCTGTCGACTGGCTGCCGGCAAAGCGCCGGCCACGTTGAAAAGCTCAAAAATGAGACAGGAGTCCCATTTTGCACTGAGCTGCCCTTGCAAAAATGATACTGCCGTCTCATTATATAAATACATTAATCAATTTAATTTAAACGCCAACACCAGGGCACCCTATAAAAATATAATAAAATGATTTTTAAATAAAAATTAGAAACACCCCAGGAAAATACATGAAAGACACTTCAAATTTTGTCTATATTGCTACCACAGCAGATACGAAAGGACAAGAGCTGGAGTATGTACGGCGGCTGATCGCTGCCCTGAATTTACCCACGCGAACCGTCGATCTTTCCACTCGTCGCTTGCCGTTTGACTCCCCGGCCGATATCGGTCCAGAAGACGTCGCACGCCACCATCCGGCAGGCGCCGACGCGGTCTTCTGCGCCAGTCGCGGCCAGGCGATCGCCGCCATGGCGACCGCTTTCGAACGTTTTATCCTGACGCGCCGCGATATCGCCGCCTTGCTTGGCCTGGGCGGTTCCGGCGGCACCGCCATCATCACGCCGGCCATGCAGCAGCTGCCGATCGGCCTGCCGAAAGTGATGGTCTCGAGCATGGCGGCGGGAGACGTTTCCGCCTATGTCGGCGCCAGCGATATCAACATGCTGTATTCGGTCACCGATCTCGCCGGCCTGAATCGCATCTCGCGACGGGTGCTGGGCAACGCGGCGCGCCAGATAGCCGGCGCAGTGCACTTCGCCGCCGTCGACTATCACGACAACAATCCCGCGATCGGCCTGACGACGTTTGGCGTCACCACGCCCTGCGTTCAGGCGTTGGTTGCCGAGCTGGGATCGCAATGGGATTGTCTGACGTTTCATGCGACCGGCAGCGGCGGCAGATCGTTGGAAAAACTGATCGATAACCGCCAACTGCACGGCGCCATCGATTTGACCACGACCGAAGTGGCCGATTACCTGTTTGGCGGCATGCTGCCCTGCAATGCGGATCGTTTCGGTGCCATCGCGCGTACCGGCATCCCGTGCGTGCTCTCCTGCGGCGCGATAGACATGATCAACTTCGGCGCGCCGAATACGGTGCCGGCTCACTATGCCAACCGTCTGCGTCACCATCACAACCCGCAAGTGACGCTGGTGCGCACCAGTGCGCGGGAGAATGCGTTAATGGGGCGTTGGATGGGCGAAAAAATCAACGCCTGCGCGGGCGAAGTGCGTTTCGTTATCCCGGCGGGCGGCGTATCGGCTTTGGATGCGCCCGGCCAACCGTTCTGGGATCCGGCGGCGCTGGCCGCCTTTACGCAAGCGCTGGAAGAAACGGTGCACGCCACCGGCAAACGCCGGTTGATAAAAACGCCTTATCATATTAACGACCCGCGCTTTGCGCAGGCCGTTGCCGAACAGTTTCGGCACATTGTCGGCGGTGAATGATGATCACCCACGGCAAAGCCTGCCGGTGATAACGCCAAATAGAAAAAGGGCCAGACAAATAGTCTGGCCCTTTATTATTTACCGCGAGCGGATATTACTGACCGGCGGGCATCTGCTCCTTCATTTTATTCATGTGGTCCATCATCTTTTGCTCGCGTTTCTGATAATTCTCATTGTATTGTTTTTTCTGCTCAGGCGTCAGCAGGTTATACATTTTATTTTCCGCTTTGGCGCGTGCCAGCATGCGTTCGGATTGCGCTTTACCGATCGCGTCAATTTGCGCCTTCGCCTTCGCTTCGTCAAAGCTGTCGGAAGCGACCAGATTGTGCAGCGCCTGGCGCTCCTCTTTCATGCCCGGCCCGCGCTTCTGGTGCGACTCTTTCATGATATCGCGCATCTGCTGGCGCTGCTGCTCGGTCAGGTTCAGCCCGGCGAACGGGCCGCCTTTGCCTTCACCCTTGTGATGCATCATTTTCATCGGCGCCGCATCCGCCGCCGGAGCCGTCGCCGTATCGGCGGCGAACGCCGCGGAAGCAGAACCCAGAGCCAGCGTGGAAGCAATAAATAAAGCCGTCAATTTACGCATAATCATTTCCTTAAAAATTTTCTTCATCAGGAGCGCTGTACGTTAACAGGCTCATTCGTTGTCGGAGATAATAATAGGCTGATAAATTTCAAGTAATGCGAGGGTGTGTAAACTTTTTAAAACCCGTCTCGGATTTATTCACCAATTATGAGAAAACTATGAAGATGGCGTTTATTTGATGGAAATTTTAATTTCTCGGCAAAAATCCCCCCGGTGGAGTTATTTTTCCGCTTTCCCCTCATCGCTATAATTTACTCACCTGCACGGCAACCTTGCATCAACCGTTTTCCGATAGCAGGGGAAATCAGTAAGCATCACACGATCCGATGTTCTCCTACACTTTAAGACAAGCAGCGCCGGGCGACGTTTACACCGCAAAACTAATCATTGCTTATATAATAGTTTCCATCACCCGCCCCGCCTGTGAAAACCTGTTATATGATGCACAGATGCGTACGGCGATCGCTTTCGGGCCAACAGGCTGCCCGGAGCTGTGCCGCCCGCCCGCCCGTGCTCTTTTGAGGAATCGTCATGCCCGCAGACCAAGGCCCTGAGCTTCTTAGCGCTCACTTCGGCACCCAAAGCCCCCACTGGCGGCTGGCGTTTGACAGCAATGCCCTGGAGCTGTCCGCCGTTAAGGGCAAAGCTCATATCGCGGTGGCGCTCAGCGCCATGGAAGCGGCGAAAATCCGCCGTCTGACCGGCGTGACCGCCAGCCTTGATCTGACCATTACGCTGGCCGGTGAACCGCTGCATCTGCATCTGGTCGGGCGCCGCGTCAACAACCTCGAATGGGCGGGCACCGCTTCCGCCTTCAGCGACACCCAATCGGTGGCGCGCGACCTGGTGCACGGCCTCTCCTTCGCCGAGCAGGTGGTGTCCGAAGCCAACTCGGTGATCGTGATCGTCGATCAGCACGGCCGCATCCAGCGCTTCAACCGACTGAGCGAGGAGTACACCGGACTGCACGAACACGAGGTGATCGGCAAAAACGTTTTCCAGCTGTTTATGAGCCCGGAAGAAGCCGCCGCTTCGCGGCGCAACATCGCCGGCTTCTTCCGCAACGGTTCGTCCTATGAGGTGGAACGCTGGGTGAAGACGGTCAAGGGCGAACGGCTGTTCCTGTTCCGCAACAAATTCGTGCACAGCGGCAGCGGCAAAAACGAAGTCTTTCTGATCTGTTCCGGTACCGACATCACCGAAGAACGCCGCGCGCAAGAGCGGCTACGGGTGCTGGCCAACACCGATCTCATCACCGGCCTGCCGAACCGCAACGCCATCCAGGACAAGATCAATCACGCCATCGCCACGCGCGGCGAAGAGAGTTTCGGCCTGGTGTACCTCGATCTCGACAACTTCAAAAAGGTCAACGACGCCTACGGCCATATGTTCGGCGATCGGCTGCTGGTCGAGGTCGCGCTGGCGATCCTCGGCTGCCTGAGCCCGGATCAAGTGCTCGCCCGCCTCGGCGGCGACGAATTCTTGGTGCTGGCGCCGCAAAGCGATCGCGAGCGCCTGCAAACGCTGGCGCAGCGCATTATCGACAGGCTGAAGACCCCTTTTCGCATCGGTCTGATTGAGGTGTATACCGGCTGTTCGATCGGCATCGCGCTGTGCCCGGAGCACGGCAACGATCTCGACAGCCTGATCCGCAGCGCCGATACCGCCATGTACGTCGCCAAGGAGCACGGAAAACGCACCTATACCGTCTTCTCGCCGGAGATGAACAAACGCGTCGCCGAATACATGTGGCTGGACACCAATCTGCGCAAAGGGTTGGAACAAAATCAGCTGGTGCTGTATTACCAGCCTAAAATCGACGCGCACAGCGGCGAAGTGCACAGCGTGGAAGCGCTGGTGCGCTGGGATTCGCCGGAGCGCGGCCTGATCCCGCCGCTGCAGTTCATCTCCTATGCCGAGGAGTCCGGCCTGATCGGCCCGTTGGGCCAATGGGTGCTGCAAACCGCCGCCGGGCAGGCGGCTCAATGGCAAGAGCAGGGATTGAATCTGCGGGTGGCGGTCAACCTCTCTGCCCGTCAGCTGGCCGACGACGGCATCGTCAACGACCTGCTCGGGGTGCTGCACCGTCACCGCATGGCCCCCTGTCTGCTGGACTTCGAGTTGACCGAAAGCAGCCTGATTGAAGACGAGAACCGCGCGCGCGCGCTGATCACCCGGCTGCGCGAACTGGGCGCGCAGGTGCATCTCGACGACTTTGGCACCGGCTATTCGTCGCTGGCGCAGCTGGCACGCATTCCTCTGGACGCCATCAAGCTGGATAAAAGCTTCGTGCGCGGGGTGAATTTCAATCCGGTATCGCAATCGCTGGTACGCGCGATCGTCGCGGCGGCGGAGGCGTTGGCCTTCCGCGTGATCGCCGAAGGGGTGGAGACCGAGAGCGAAAACCACTTCCTCGACGAGGTCGGCGTGGACGAAAAACAGGGCTTTCTGTTCGCGCGGCCAATGCTCCCGGAACAGCTGGAGCATTGGCTGCAGTCCTATCGCCCGCGCTCACCCTCCGCATGAGGCGGGCGCGTTAACGTTAGCCGGCACGACGCAGGTTCAGGGTATGGCGATCCTGTAACATCACCAGCCGCTCGATGTAGGCACGGTCTTTTTCCTCAATGGTAAAGGCCGAGTGCACCCAATCTTCGGTAATGTCCATCAGCTCGGAACGCGTCAGCTGCAACACGCGCTGACGCGCCCGCAGCATGGCGCGCATGCCGTTGAGCTTCGGCCGGATGGTATCGATGAAGGTGCGCGTCGCCAGGTAGGCGTCGCCGGGCTGGAACAGCTGGTCTACCAGCCCGCGGCTCTCGAACCACTCTGCGGTGTGCGACTCGCCGCCCCAAATCAGCTCCTCGGCCAAGCGCATGCCCGCCTTGCGCGCCACCAGCGAGTAACCGCCCATACCGGGAAACAGGTTGAACGCAATCTCCGGGAACCCCATGCGCGCATTGTTTTGCGCCAATACGAAATGGTGCGCCAGCGCCGCTTCAAAACCGCCGCCCAGCGCACTGCCTTCAACCATCGCAATGCTGATCGCGCCGGTGTCGAAACCGCGTGCCGCCGCATGCACGCAGTCGATGCAGGCGCGCGCGTAGGCCATCATCGCCTCGCGCTTGCGGTTTTTGATCGCTTCGGCGAAGAACTGCAGATCGCCGCCGACGTTGAACATGTTCGGCACCAGCGAGCCGGTGACCCAGAAGTCGAACCGCAGCGAAGACTCCTTCGCCGCCTGCGCCAGCGTCATGATGTCTTCAATCAACGCCTGGTTGAAGCAGGGGCGCGGCGCGGCGCGCAGCAGCATCCACATGATGTGCCGCCCCTCTTCATAGTAGGCGGAGATCTGCGACAGATTGCCCGCTTCGGTAAACGGACGACAGGTGGGGTGATTAAGCAATTTCATAAGACCTTCCAGTTTTTCTGTTGATGACGGATGAGACCGTTCCAGCCCCTACGGCTGCAGCGGGGCGGCGAGCGGCAAAGCGCGACGCCACATCATGAGTAAACGCTTTCTCGCCGACGAAACAGATAAAAATTGGAGGTAGAGAAGTGAAAAAAACCGAGGCGCCACGGGGTTTTCATAGGAATTTTACCTATCGCGCCATCCCCGGCATTTCATGCCGGGCGCTAACGCGTTAAGCTCGCAAATTGACCGTTTGCCGCCCCGGCGCTCAAAACGCCGCAGGGCTTTGGCTATAATCAACGCTGATACATGCCGTTTAACGTTAAGGAAATCGTGAAGTAATGCCTACAGGACCAGACCAGGAACGCCGCCAGCCCACACAAGACACGCCGCCGAAGCCGCTTATCGCCATCAAGACCGGCCATGAGACGCTCGACCGCCGCATCAGCGGTTTTTCACGTCTGATTGAACGCATCAAAGCCTGGCCGAGCGTGGCGCACCTGCTGCGCGCCGCCGAACGCTTTAACGATCGGCTGGGCAGCCAGTTTGGCGCCGCCATCACCTACTTTTCATTCCTCTCGCTGATCCCGATCCTGATGGTGTCGTTCGCCGCCGCCGGTTTCGTGCTGGCTTCCAACCCGGATCTGCTGGCCCGCTTGATCAACCGGATCGTCGGCAGCATCAGCGATCCGACGTTGGCCAGCACGCTGAAGAATACCGTCAACACCGCCATTCAGCAGCGCACCACCGTGGGATTGACCGGTCTGGCGCTGGCGCTCTATTCCGGCATCAGTTGGATGGGCAACCTGCGCGAGGCGATCCGCGCGCAGTCACGCGATGTCTGGGAGCGCAATCCGCAGGATCAGGAGAAAATCTATTTCAAGTACACCCGCGACTTCATCTCGCTGACCGGCCTGGTGGTCGCGCTCATTATTACGCTGTCGCTGACCTCGGTCGCCGGGTCGGCGCAGGCGGCGATCGTCAACGCGTTGGGGCTGGACGGCATCGAATGGCTGCGGCCGGCGCTGACGCTGATCGCGCTGTCGATCTCGATCTTCGCCAACTATCTGCTGTTCCTGTGGATTTTCTGGATGCTGCCGCGCCACAAACCGAAGAAAAAAGCGCTGCTGCGCGGCACCTTGCTCGCGGCTATCGGCTTTGAGGTGATCAAGTTCGTGATGACGATGACGCTGCCGCAGGTGGCGAAGTCGCCTTCCGGCGCGGCCTTCGGCTCGGTGATCGGGCTGATGGCGTTCTTCTACTTCTTCGCCCGTTTGACGCTGTTTTGTGCCGCCTGGATCGCTACCGCCGACTACCAAGGCGACAAAGCCTTGCCGGAACGCGAGCCGCCGGCCCCCTGAAGCCATGCAATCGTGCCGGTGTTATCGCACACGCCGGCACTTTCCTCTGGTTAATAAGCAAAAACCCAGTCAATCCCTCTAAATCATGCGGCATGACATTCGGAAAACCAGCATAACAAACTACCCATTCACTTTTCTTTCCCGTTTTTACAGCCATTCCCTCTGTATGAAACCCATTTCTCAACGTTTAACGCTACAGAAAAGAAGCCCGGTAAAACATTAGTCTTTTTAACCGGTTAGCGGCGGCGTTGCCCAAAGTTACAGCGTTGAAAAGGCGGAATGCTGTCACTAAGATGGATTTTTACCCCCTCCAACAATAAGAAATAGATATGCAAGCCACCATCGCACCCCCACTCGACGCCGACGACGCGTCTACACCGGTGAATTCCCGCGGGAAAGTCATCGTCGCCTCGCTGGTCGGCACCGCCATCGAGTTCTTCGACTTCTACATCTACGCCACCGCCGCGGTGATCGTGTTCCCACACATCTTCTTCCCGCAGGGCGACCCGACCACCGCGACGCTGCAGTCGCTGGCCACCTTCGCCGTCGCCTTTGTCGCGCGCCCTATCGGCTCTGCGCTGTTCGGCCACTTCGGCGATCGCGTCGGGCGCAAGGTCACGCTGGTCGCCTCGCTGCTGACCATGGGGATTTCCACCGTGCTGATCGGCCTGCTGCCGAGCTATGAAACCATCGGCATCTTCGCCCCTATCCTGCTGGCGCTGGCGCGCTTTGGCCAGGGCCTGGGGCTGGGCGGCGAATGGGGCGGCGCAGCCCTGCTGGCGACGGAAAACGCGCCGGCCAAAAAGCGCGCGCTGTACGGTTCTTTCCCCCAGTTGGGGGCGCCTATCGGTTTCTTCTTCGCCAACGGCACCTTCCTGCTGCTCTCATGGCTGCTGAGCGACCAGCAATTTATGGAATGGGGCTGGCGCGTGCCGTTCATCCTCTCCGCGGCGCTGGTGCTGATTGGCCTGTATGTGCGGGTATCGCTGCATGAAACGCCGGTGTTCGCCAAAGCGGCCAAGGCCGGCAAACAGGTGAAAGTGCCGCTCGGCACGCTGCTGAGCAAGCATCTGAAAGCCACCATCCTCGGCACCTTCATCATGCTGGCGACCTACACGCTGTTTTATCTGATGACGGTGTATTCGATGACCTACGGCACCGCGCCGCAGCCGTTGGGCCTCGGTTACTCCCGCAACAGCTTCCTGTGGATGCTGATGGTGGCGGTGATTGGTTTCGGCGTGATGGTGCCGATCGCCGGTCTGCTGGCGGACGCGTTCGGCCGCCGCAAGACCATGATCGCCATTACCCTGCTGATGATCGGCTTCGCGTTCCTGTTCCCGACCCTGCTGGGTTCCGGCAACCAGGCGCTGGTGATGGGCTTCCTGCTGTGCGGCCTGAGCATCATGGGGCTGACCTTTGGCCCGATGGGCGCGCTGCTGCCGGAGTTGTTCCCTACCGAAGTGCGCTATACCGGCGCGTCGTTCTCCTACAACGTCGCATCGATCCTCGGCGCGTCCGTGGCGCCCTATATCGCCACCTGGCTGGCGGCCCACTACGGGCTGTTCTACGTCGGCATGTACCTGGCGGCGATGGCCGGGCTGACGCTGCTGGCGTTGCTGCTGATGAAAGAAACCCGCCACCAGTCGCTGTGATCCTCTGCGGCCCCCTCACTGCGGGGGGCCGCACGCGTTGTTCGTTTCCTGTCATAAAACCGGGCTATGCTGAATGTTTCTCTCGGTAACAGGATCGGCCGATGTCTTTGCGTCGTGGGGTATTTGTCTGCGTGGCGCTGCTGGCGGCTCTCGCCATCGCGCTCTATTACGGGTTGAAGCCTGACCATCCCGATGCGCTATGGCGCATCGTCAGCCAGCAATGTCTGCCCAATCAGCAAGCGCATGACAACCCGGCGCCCTGCGCGCAGGTGGATGCGCCGGCCGGTTTCGTGGTGTTTAAAGATCGCAACGGGCCGTTGCAATACCTGCTGATGCCCAGCGCCAAAATCACCGGTATCGAAAGCCCGGCGCTGCTGGACGCCGCCACGCCGAATTTCTTCGCGCAGGCCTGGCGCGCGCGCCACGTGATGGCGGAGCGTTATGGCAAACCCATCGACGACGGCGATATTTCACTGGCGATCAACTCGGAATATGGCCGCACGCAAAACCAGCTGCACATTCATATCTCCTGTCTGTCGCCGGCGGTAAAACAGCGGCTGGCGCAGATTGGCCCCGATTTCATCGAGCAATGGCAACCGCTGCCCGGCGGCCTGTTGGGGCATGACTATCTGGGGCGGCGGGTGACCCCCGCCGAACTGGAACAACAGGGCGCCTTCCGCCTGCTGGCCTCCGGCCTGCCGCGCGCCGACGGGCGCATGGGCAGCTTCGGCCTGGCGATGACCGCGCTGCCGGACGGCGATTTCCTGCTGCTGGCGACCGAGCGCAGCCTGCTGCCGTTTACCCTGGCCTCGGCGGAAGAGATCCAGGATCACGACTGCCGGCTGCTCACGCCGCCGCCGCACGCCTGATTATTTTTTGCCTTTCATCTCCCGCAGGATCTGCCCGCACGGGTTCTCCTCGCCGCCCTCACTGGGCGAGACCAGCGCCAGCAGCGCCGCCGCCGGCGTCAGCACCGCCCCCAACGCCACCGCCGCCGCGCCGCGCGCGATCAGCGGCCCGGCTTTGACCCCGGCGTCCGGATGCTTGAAGGTGCCTTTCACGTACAGCGGCGAGCGCAGGGTCAGCACGCGCATCCCCTTGCTTTCCGGATCGATGGACAAATCCAGCCGTTCGGTGGCGAGGTTGGTGTTGCCGGTGATGTTGATCACCGCGTTTTCGGTGTCGAACACGAACAGCCGCGGCGCGGCGACGCCGCTGCGGATGCCGACGTCCGCCGCCGCGCAGTTGATGCCCACCACGTCGTCACCGAACAGCTGCGCCACCAGATAGTTGCCGACGTTCAGACCGAGGATCTCCATCAGGCTACGGCTGATCACCCCGTTATTGATCAACAGGCGCAGGTCGCCGTTGCTGGTCGCCAGCAGTTCGGCCACCGAATTGCCGCTGCCCGTCAGTCTGGCGTCGCCGTTCATCTGCCCGAGGCTGCGCTTCATCGCCGCCACGTTCGGCAACAGCTGTTTGAGCTGGAGTTTGCGCGCGTGCATATCTACCTGACCGCGCATCGGCTTTTTGCCGCCATCGAGGCGCACGACGGCGCTCAGGCTGCCGCCCGCCATGCCGAAGCGCAGCGGATCCAGGCGCAGTTCGCCATTGTTCAGTTTCAGGTGCGTGGCCAGATCGCTCAGCGGCAAATCGCTGCCGCGTTCAATGCGCGCGGCGGCAAACTTCACGTCCGCATCCATCTTGCGCCAGCTTTGCGTATCGAACTGTTCGACCGGCAGCACCTTATCCGCCGGCTGGCGGCTCTTCTCGCCGCGCCCGGCTTTGGCGGCGTTGGAGTCCGCGCCGATCAGCGGCGCCAGATCCGCCAACCTCAGCTGCCGGGAGCTCACCGCGCCGCTCAGCGTGGGCCGCGGTTTACCGGCGACGTACTTCAAGCTGCCGTGAATGTCGCTGTCGCCGATTTTGCCGTCAAATTTCTGATACTCGAACACGGCGCCGCCCGGCTGATGCAGACGAGCCATCAGATGGCCATCGGTCGCATACGGCGGCGTGTTCGGCAACAGCACGCCGGTCAGGCCATAGAGGTTGCCCAGGCTGTCGCCGGAAAATTTCAGCTGCACGTCCAGGCCGCCGAGATTCAGCGGATCGGACAAGGTGCCCGCCACCGCCACCCGGGTGCTGCCGGAGCGCACATCGGCCTGCAGCGGGAACGGCAAATCGGCGCTCTGCAGCGACAGCATGCCGCCGATCTTGCCGCTGCCGCTCAGCGGTTCGCCGTTATATTTGCCTTTCACCTGCCAGCCGAAAACATAATCGGGTGTAGCGCTCTTGCCGCCGCTCTGTTTGCCGGTCACTTCACTGAACGGCAGCGGTTTGCCGAGCGGATCGATAACGGCGCGGAAATCCGCCTTTAGCGTGGCGTCTTTAAAGGCGATCTGTCCCTTGTCGAACACGATATCGTGAACGGTGAACGACCAGTCGGAAGGCGGCTGCTTGGGATCCTGGCCGCCGGCCAGGTCAAACGTCCAGTTGTTGTCGCCGTTGGCCAGGCGTTGCAACGACGCATTCGGCCGCTTCAGCCAGATGCGCGGGATCAGCAGCTCTTTACCCAGCAGCGCCAGCGGTGCGATGCTGGCGTCGATGCGCTGCAGCGTCACCATGCTGTCGCCGGGCATGTTTTTCGGATTACCCAGCCACACGTCTTCGGCATGAATATGCGGCCAGGGCACCCAGGCGCGCCAGCCGCCCTCATCCGGATTACGTGACCAGTCGACGCCCAGATCGCCGCGGATGGCGAACGGCCGCCGCAGTTCGGCCGACACTTTGTCGTTGATGGTGGGCTTGAGTCGATTCCAGTCGAAGGTAGCGATGAAGATCGCCAGTGCGGCGATCGCCAGCAGCACAATGCCGCCCAGCCAGCTGAAAACCTTTCCTGTTCTTGTCATAGCGGCTCCCTCAGCGCATAAGCCAGGCTGCCGAATAAAAGGAAAAGGAATTAGCAGCCCCGTTTAAGCCTAGCTGAGGATAGGCCGGAGTTCACGCCGACGCGCCGGGCGCGGCGAACAGCGTCGGCACGCTGTGCAGCGTTTCAAAGCACGCCGGACGGGAAAGGTAGTAGCCCTGTGCGGCCAACGCGCCGGAGCGCTGCACCAGGCGCCACTCCTGCTCGGTTTCCACCCCCTCGACGATCACCCCGTCGCTGTGCTGGTTCATCATCTTGATCAGGGTGCCGAGCAGCTGCACCCCCTCTTCCGATTGTTTGAGCAAGGTGAACAATTCGCGCGCCACCTTGATGTATTGATACCGCCAGGCACCGACGGCGGTGAAGTTGGCCAGCCCGCTGCCGAAATCGTCCAGCCACAGCCGCTCGCCGCCGACAATCTGCTGCAGCGGGCGGTTTGATGCCGTTGCGGCGTGCTCCACCAGCTCGAAGCGCAGATAGGGCATCTCGGCGATCTGCCGTTGCAACGCGCGATGACGCTGCAATGCTTGCAGCGCGATGCCGTCGATATTGACCGATACCATCACCGCGTGGCGGATGAACAACGCCTGCCAGCGCTGCAACAGCGCCAGCTGTTCCTGAACCACCCGCAAACGCTGGGCGACGCCGAGCGAGGCAAAATACTGTTCCGGGGATTGCCGCTTGTCCGGCTCATTCGGGTGATGCACCGCCGTCAGCAGTTCCACCGCCAACAGCGCGCCGCTGGTGCGATAAATCGGCTGGAAGGTATACAAGCGCCGGCATTGCCGCCAGTAGCGCCGCGATTTGGCGCAGGCATAGAGGGCAAAACAGGGCGCCAGCAGACCCGAGATCAGATTGGTTATCATCGGTACTATCGCCGTGGCGGGGAAGTGAGAGCGCTGCCGCTGTTTCTTTACCCAACTTATCGGCCACGCCACGTAAAACTTTAAGCACGAATTGCCGCACGCTTTCCTCTTCACCCTGTCGGCGTTGGCCGATCGCGATCATAAAAAATTAAAACACTGTTTTAATTTATTGACTCCCTTACCGCCTTGCGTGGAGACTGGTGGCTGTTGCTTCTTCTTTAGCCAGGGCTTATTGACGATGACTATCCGAAACCTCGCCGTGATCGGCGAATGCATGATCGAGCTGTCACAGCAGGGCGCACAGCTGACGCGCGGCTTTGGCGGCGATACCCTCAACACCGCCGTCTACCTCGCCCGCCAAATGCCGAAACAGACGTTGCAGGTGCATTACGTCACTGCGCTCGGCACCGACAGCTTCAGCGGCGAGATGCTGCAGGCCTGGCGGCAGGAGAAGATCGAGACCGGGTTGATTCAGCAGTTCGACAACAAGCTGCCGGGCCTGTACGTGATCGAAACCGACGCCGCCGGCGAACGCACTTTCTACTATTGGCGCAATGACGCCGCCGCCCGCTATTGGCTTGCTGGACCGCAGGCCGACGCACTGTGCGCGCGGCTGGCGCAGTTCGATTACCTGTACCTCAGCGGCATTAGCCTGGCGATCCTCGCGCCTGCCGACCGCACGAAGCTGCTGACGTTGCTGCGCCGCTGTCGCGCCAACGGCGGCCAGGTGATCTTCGACAACAACTACCGCCCGCGTCTGTGGCCAAGCCGTGAGGAAACGCAGCAGGCCTACCGCGAGGTGCTGGCCTGCACCGACATCGCCTTTTTGACGCTGGATGACGAAGAATTGCTGTGGGGAGCGCAGCCGGTTGAACAGATAGTGACGCGCACGCAGGCGCTCGGCGTCGGCGAGATCGTTATCAAACGCGGCGCGGATGCCTGTCTGGTGTTCAATGTGGAGGGGGAGCGGCTTGAGGTGCCGGCGATCGCACTGCCGCCGGAGCGCGTGGTGGATACCACTGCGGCGGGCGATTCTTTCAGCGCCGGCTACCTGGCGGTGCGCCTGAACGGCGGCGGCGCCCGGCAGGCGGCGCAGCGCGGCCATCAGCTTGCTGCGACGGTGATCCAACATCGCGGCGCCATCATTCCCGCAGCGGCGATGCCCGCATAATCAATAAGGCGGCGGCGAAGTCGCCCCGCCGCCCACGCAATGGATCCCAGAAGCATTGATCGGAGGATGATTGAAAGAATTTCCCTGGCGTTGGCTTATTTCCGCCCAGAGCTGCTAAGCTCGGGTCTTGGCATTGCCGTCTTTTTGAATTTATTAGCCGAGTATAAATTTCAATCCGCCGCACTGACTAGCTGGACTTTGGTGCAGGTCGGGCTGAGCCGCCGAACGACAGGGAGGTTACCGATGGCCGTCACATTCGCCAACGCCGTCGCCGCAAGACTGCATCTTGATGGCCGGCTACAGGCCTTCAGCCAATTCAAATACGCTTACTTGACCTTCAATAAACACCATCCCGACCGCCATCTGCTGGTATCGAGCTATCCGCAAGAATGGCTGGACATCTACAGTGCCAATCGCTATCAGCGCATCGATCCCGTCGTGCGCGCCGCCCATAACCGCTGTGCGCCCTTTATGTGGCACGACACCGCCCTCACCACCGAGGATCGGCATTACCGGAAGATCTTCAGCCAGGCGCGGGAGTACGACATCGTGCACGGTTGCAGCTTTGTTTTGCACGATCACGACAACAATCTGGCGATCTTGTCGATCAGCGCGACGGCGGCCGATGACGCCGAACTGCGGCAGCTAATGGAGGAAGAAAGGGCCAGCCTGCAGATCGTCTTGGTCGATACCCACCAGCACGCGCTTGCGTTGGCCAGCGCCGAGGCGAGCCGAAAGGATCGGCTCTCGCCGCGCGAAGGGGAAATTCTCTATTGGGCCAGCCAGGGCAAAACCTATAATGAGATCGCGCTGATCCTGGGGATCAAAACCGGCACGGTGAAGTTTCACATCGGCAATGCGGTGCGGAAGCTGGGGGTCGCCAACGCCAAACACGCGATCCGGCGCGGCCTTGAACGGCAACTGATCGCGCCGCCTCAGGCATAAAAAAGCCGGCATTGCAGCCGGCTTTTTGTTTTTTATCTTGCGGAAAATCAGCCCGCAACGGCGATACGTTTCATGTCGGTCATGTAGCCGCGCAGTTTGCGGCCGACGGTTTCGATTGGATGGCTGCGCACCGCTTCGTTCACGTCGCGCAGCTGCGCGTTGTCCACCGCCGTACCCGCCACGGCTTTGCCCAAATCGCCCGCCTGCAGGGTGGTCATGAAGTCCTTCAGCAACGGCACCGCCGCGTTGGCGAACAGGTAGTTGCCGTACTCCGCGGTATCGGAGATGACCACGTTCATTTCATACAGACGCTTACGCGCAATGGTGTTGGCGATCAACGGCAGCTCGTGCAGCGACTCGTAGTAAGCCGATTCTTCGATGATGCCGGCATCGACCATGGTTTCGAACGCCAGCTCAACGCCCGCTTTCACCAGCGCCACCATCAGCACGCCGTGATCGAAGTACTCTTGCTCGCTGATTTTGCCTTCAAACTGCGGCGCATTCTCGAACGCAGTTTTGCCGGTCTCTTCGCGCCAGGTCAGCAGTTTCACGTCGTCTTCCGCCCAGTCGGCCATCATGCCGCTGGAGAAAGCGCCGGAGATGATGTCGTCCATGTGCTTCTGGAACAGCGGCGCCATGATGGTTTTCAGCTGTTCGGACAGCGCATAGGCGCGCAGCTTGGCCGGGTTGGACAGGCGATCCATCATCAGCGTGATGCCGCCCTGCTTCAGCGCTTCGGTGATGGTTTCCCAGCCGAACTGAATCAGTTTCTCGGCGTAAGCCGGATCGGCGCCTTCAGCAACCAGCTTGTCGAAGCACAGCAGAGAACCCGCCTGCAGCATGCCGCACAGAATGGTCTGCTCGCCCATCAGGTCAGATTTCACTTCAGCGACGAAGGAGGATTCCAGCACGCCGGCGCGGTGGCCGCCGGTCGCCGCCGCCCAGGCTTTGGCGATCGCCATGCCTTCGCCTTTCGGATCGTTTTCCGGGTGAACCGCAATCAGGGTCGGCACGCCGAAGCCGCGCTTGTACTCTTCGCGCACTTCGGTGCCCGGGCACTTCGGCGCGACCATCACCACGGTGAGGTCTTTGCGCACCTGCTCGCCCACTTCAACGATGTTGAAGCCGTGGGAGTAACCCAGCGCCGCGCCGTCTTTCATCAGCGGCTGCACCGCACGCACCACGGAAGAGTGCTGCTTGTCCGGGGTCAGGTTAACCACCAGATCCGCCTGCGGGATCAAATCTTCGTAGGTGCCGACCTTAAAGCCGTTTTCGGTCGCCTTGCGCCAGGAAGCGCGCTTCTCGTCAATCGCTTCTTTGCGCAGGGCATAGGCGACATCCAGACCGGAATCGCGCATGTTCAGCCCCTGGTTCAGCCCCTGGGCGCCACAGCCGACAATCACCACTTTTTTACCTTTCAGGTAGCCGGCTTCGTCAGCAAATTCGTCGCGCGCCATAAAGCGGCATTTACCCAATTGCGCCAACTGCTGACGCAGGTTCAATGTGTTGAAATAGTTAGCCATGGTGGTACTCCGGTTTGATGTTGTCTTGCATTGTTATTTTCATTCCCCGCCCTGTCTGTGCGGAGATTCGTTAAACTCAATGTATAACAGGAAATGCGTTGCTTAAATTGATATATTGAGAACGTGACATTGCAATTTTTGCAACACTCTCACTGCGAGCGTATCGATATGGATTTACGTGATTTAAAGCTGTTCCTGCATCTGGCCGAAAGCCATCACTTCGGGCGCACCGCCAAGGCGATGCACGTCAGCCCGTCGACGCTCTCCCGCCAGATCCAGCGGCTGGAAGAGATCCTCGGGCAGCCGCTGTTCCTGCGCGATAACCGCACCGTGCAGCTCACCGACGCCGGCGAACAGCTGAAAGAATTCGCCCAACAGACGTTGCTGCAGTATCAGCAGCTGAAACACTCGCTCGGCCAGCACGGCCCTTCGCTGAGCGGCGAACTGCGGCTGTTCTGCTCGGTGACCGCGGCGTACAGCCACCTGCCGCCGATCCTCGATCGCTTCCGTGCGCAGCACCCGCTGGTAGAGATCAAGCTGACCACCGGCGATGCCGCCGACGCGGTCGACAAGGTGCAATCCAACGAGGCCGATCTCGGCATCGCCGGCCGGCCGGAAACGCTGCCCGCCAGCGTGGCGTTCACCAAAATCGGCGAAATTCCGCTGGTGCTGATCGCGCCGGCGCTGCCCTGCGCGGTGCGCAGCCAGGCGTTCGCCGACAAGCCCGACTGGGCCGAGATCCCGTTCATCTTGCCGGAGCACGGCCCTTCGCGAAAACGTATCGAACTGTGGTTCCGCCGCCACCGCATCAGCAATCCGCTGATTTACGCTACCGTCGGCGGCCACGAGGCCATCGTGTCGATGGTGGCCCTGGGCTGCGGCATCGCGCTGATCCCAAGCGTGGTGGTGGACAACAGCCCGGAGCCGGTGCGCAACCGCATCTCGCAGCTGGATAACATCTCGATGGTCGAACCCTTCGAACTGGGGGTCTGCGTTCAGAAAAAGCGCCTCAGCGATCCGTTGATCGACGCCTTTTGGCGGTTGCTGCATCCCCGCTGACGCGGGGTTTCAAAGGTCTGCCGGATCGATCTGCTTCATCGTCTCTACCTGCATCAGCCAGTGGTAGAGCGGCTCAAGCTGCAAAAACGCCCCGGCCAGCAGCGGCGCCAGATCGGCGTTGAACAGCTTTTCCACTTCGCTGTCCGTCACCATCACCGCAAACGACTTGCGGTTGTACCAGGTGGCGATCTCCGCCGCCTGCTCCTTCACCAGCGGGCGCTTGTAGCTTTCGCCCACCAGCTCGAACGGCGGCCGGCAGCAGGCGGCCACCTCCAGGAAAGGCTGCGGCCGTTGTTTCAGCGTATGGCGGAACAGATCCATGGTCGGCTTGTTGGCGCTGTAGTAGCCGAGCCCATAGCGCAGCATGTCCGGCCCCAGTTCGAAAAAGTAGACCGGCGCATCTTTCCAGTCTTTGCTCGGGCGCTTGAACGTCAGCCACATGCGGCTGCGGTAGCGCGACTTGTCGTGAGAAAACCGCGTATCGCGATGAATGCGCGACAGCGTTTTGCCGATCGCCGGGCGAGTCTCAAACTGCGGATCGATCGCCAGCATGCCGGGAGCCAACTGCTCCACCAGCGCGCGAAACGGCGCCAGCAGCTCGCGATCGTAGATGTCGCGGTTGCCGTCGAACCACGCCTTATCGTTCTCGATCCGCACCTGCTGCAGGAAATTCAGGCCCTGCTGGCTAAAGCCGGAGAAAGGTTGCGTCATAAGTTTTTCCGTTCTGACGGTTTATCGGGTGTTGCGCAGATCTTCCCTCTGCCAACGGCGTTTGATAAACACGCGCCGACGCGTGCGGAAATAAGCGACATACAGGTAGAACGCCGCCCGGTTGCTGAACAGCGCCCCGCCAACCGCGCCCCCCAGCAGCAGGGCGCCGGTGGCGATGCCGGTCATGCCCGCCGCCCACGCCGCCGCGGCGCCGAGGCAACACAGACCGAGCATGCCAAGGTAATATTGCAGCAATACCACCCCGCTGTTTTTACCCTGCACCAGTTGGAACAGGATCAGCGTCATCCACACCGCCACGATCGCGCCGCTGCCCATTAGAACGGCGGCAGAAGTCTTGCCGCTCCAGGCGGCCGCCACGTCCGTGGCCAGGCCCATCACGCCCGCCAGCCCCAGCGTCAGGCATACCATCAGCAACATGACATTGCCGACGCCCGGCGGTGACAGCCGCTGGCCCGGCGTCAGGAAATGCTGCTCAAGCTGCGCATCCACGCCGGCGAAAAGCGCACGATCGCGCGCCGCGATTTGGCTTTCCATCTCCCGGCCCTGCACGATCAGGCGTTTAATCATCCAATCCGCCATTACCTCACCATCTGCGGCAATTTCTGCATAATGCCCACAAAATACTGCCCGGTGGTTTTCACATTCACCGGCGCAGACAGGGTGCCGCTGATGCCGCTGCCCACGAACGTCAATGAGTTATTGAGCGCCGAATGCAGTTGCTGACGCAGCCCGTTTTGGATCGCTTCCGTCGGATAGCGCTTCGGGTATAAGCCGTTCTTCACCATCTCTTTCAAGACGTTATTGGAAATCCCCGGGTTTTCCGCCCGAATGATGTTTTCGGTCAGCCGCTTCCTTTCGCTGCGGGGCATGCTTTTCAGCCATTCCGTCGCCTTGCGCGCCGAAATGCGGCGCATGGCGCGGTAGGTCATCGTCGCTTCCTTCAGGGCGGCCCCCGCGCTGGCCAGCGAGATCACATCGAGTACGGTGCTGGTGGCGATATACCACTGCTCAGAGTCGAGCTGAGCCAATTCATCGCCTTTTCCGTCATAAAGCTTGTTGACGCGGTATAGCCCATTGCCGCACTGCAGCGCGCTGGCGGCCATGCCGGCATAGCCCAGATAAGCCACCGCCGAGCTGGTGCCGCCGGTAAACGGCACGGCGACGCTGCCCGACGCCAGTAAAAATACCGATACCAGCAGCGTTCCGCACGACAGCGCGGCCGAGGCCAACTCTTTGCTGACGCTGGGTTTGCTCAACGCTTCCGACAGCGTATTGGTCGCGGCAACGCGCGAGGTATGAGCCACCGTTTTGCTGATGACCACGTGGGTGACCTGCGAAGCGTTCGAATAACCGGTGTGCTGCGTCGGGCGGACTAAAAATGAGTTTTGCCCGTCGGAAAAAATAATTCCCACGCCATGAAAAGCGAGGCTGCAGTCCAGCGAGTCCTGCAAGGCTTGCAGATTAATATCGCGATAGAACTCTTGTACCCCGGCATTGCCCAACAGGCGGGCAAATTCGGCGTTGGTCAAATCGTCTTCGGGAGAACCGAACGGCGTAGAAAAAGCGGTTTTCATTGTCGTGCATCCCTATACGTCAGAAGTCTTGGCAGTATAAAAATGCACGACAAAATCACAACCATGCAACCCATAAACTGACTAACGCGTCACGGTTGCTTATCAATCCGGCTCATCCCTGCAAAAAGAAGCGGAACGCCGGGTTGTCGGTTTCGTCGTGGCAATCGTAGCCCAGCGCCTGCAGGTGCCGCTCGAATTCCGGCTCGCTTTGCGCCAGTTCAAAGGCCGCCAGCACCCGGCCGAAGTCGGTGCCGTGACTGCGATAGTGGAACAGCGAGATATTCCAGTGCGTGCCCAGCGTCTGCAGGAACTTCAGCAGCGCGCCCGGCGACTCCGGAAACTCAAAGCTGTACAGCCGTTCGCGCAGCGGCTTCGACGGACGCCCGCCCACCATGTAGCGCACGTGCAGCTTGGCCATCTCGTCGTCCGACAGATCCACCACCTGATAACCGCCGGCATTGAGTTCGTCGATGATCTCCCGCCGTTCAGCGTGGCCGCGCGTCAGCCGCACGCCGACGAAAATGCAGGCGTTGTCGGCATCGGCGTAGCGGTAGTTGAATTCGGTCACCGAGCGGCCGCCCAGCAGTTGGCAGAACTTGAGGAAGCTGCCCTGCTGTTCCGGAATGGTTACCGCCAGCAGCGCTTCGCGCTGTTCGCCCAGTTCGCAGCGCTCGGAAACATAGCGCAGCCCGTGGAAGTTGAGGTTGGCGCCCGAGAGCACGTGCGCCAGACGCTCGCCCTGAATGTTGTGCTGCTGGACGTACTTTTTCAGCCCCGCCAGCGCCAGCGCGCCGGAAGGTTCGGCAATGGCGCGCACGTCCTCGAACAGATCTTTGACCGCCGCGCAGATAGCGTCGCTGTCCACGGTGATCACGTCGTCCAGATACTCACGGCACAGGCGGAAGGTTTCGTCGCCGATGCGCTTCACCGCCACGCCTTCGGCGAACAGCCCGACGCGCGCCAGATCCACCGGATGGCCGGCATCCAGCGCCGCGCGCAGACAGGCGGAGTCTTCCGCTTCGACGCCGATCACTTTGATCTGCGGCATCAGCTGTTTGATCAGCACCGCCACCCCGGCGGCCAGGCCGCCGCCGCCGACCGGCACGAAAACCCGATCCAGATGCGCGTCTTGCTGCAGCAGCTCCATCGCCAGCGTGCCCTGCCCGGCGATCACCGTCGGGTGATCGAACGGCGGCACGAAGGTCATGCCCTGCTGCTGGGAAAGCTCGATCGCCTTCGCTTTGGCCTCGTCGAAATTGGCACCGTGCAGCAACACTTCACCGCCGAAGCCGCGCACCGCATCCACCTTGATGTCAGCGGTGGAGACCGGCATCACGATCAGCGTTTTGATGCCCAGCCGTTTACCGGAGAAGGCGACGCCCTGCGCGTGGTTGCCGGCCGAAGCCGTCACGACGCCGCGCGCCTTCTGCTCTTCGTCCAGCCCGGCGATCATCGCATAGGCCCCGCGCAGCTTGAAGCTGTGCACCGGCTGGCGATCTTCGCGCTTCACCAAAATGGTGTTGCCGAGGCGCGAAGAGATTTTGCTCATGGCCTGCAACGGGGTAACTTGCGCCACCTCGTAAACCGGCGAGCGCAGTACCGCTCGCAGATATTCCGCGCCGCAGGGGGCGCTGGGTAGGGGTTGAGAGACCGCCATGCTGCTTATCCCCCCAGTTTGCTCTTGTCGCGCACCGCGCCTTTGTCGGCGCTGGTGGCCAACGAGGCGTAGGCGCGCAGCGCGAAGGACACC
>PVKZ01006483.1:0-34058 GCA_004027375.1 Macroglossus sobrinus | reverse complement strand
GCCCACTGCCACCGCGCATCGCACCAACGCCACGGCCCACTGCCACCGCGCATCGCACCAACGCCACGGCCCACTGCCACCGCGCATCGCACCAACGCCACGGCCCACTGCCACCGCGCATCGCACCAACGCCACGGCCCACTGCCACCGCGCATCGCACCAACGCCACGGCCCACTGCCACCGCGCATCGCACCAACGCCACGGCCCACTGTCACCGCGCATCGCCACCTCCCCGGATCGCGCGGTGGAGTGGCGGCCAAGTGGCTTGTGGCCCTGGGGATCGAGGACATTTTCTGACGCCGTCTGGCTCGAGACCCGTGGGGGGCGTGGCGAGCGTGGCTGTGGCCTTGTGGGACATGTTCCGGGAAGGACGGTGCCGGCCACACTCGGTAGCTTCCCCCCCGCATGGCGCGCCCGAGTCCTCAAGGCGAGCGTCTCTCGTGAGAGTGAGGACACGTAGGGAGGGACAGCTGACCCTGCTCGCTGGCTCTGTGGCTGTGGCTGTCCTCGTCCCCAGGGGCCCAAGGAGAGGCGGCGCACGGAAGGCAGGGCGTCTCGCTCCACACCGTGGAGAAGCGGCATTTCAGGGGGACCCTGTGGCCGGGGACGGCAGGACGGGGCGGCGGGCTGCCGGGCATAGGGCGCCCTCATTCCTCGTGGGCGGGAGACGTCACTTTGCCTCATGGCGGGACGTCACGTGTCCGGCTGTCGTGTGTGCGGCTCGTCCCAGCGTCCTTGCGGCCCAGCCGTCTGGAGGCAGGAGCTGGACCGGAGGACGGTCCTCCCGGGAGTCCTCCCTCCCCAGCCTCGGTTCCTCCGTCCGTGGGGACGATGCTTCCCTCCTGGGACAAGGGGCGCCGCCGGGGTCCCTGCAGACTGACGCCCGGCTCACGGGTGGGGGCAGAGGGCCCCGGGCTACGGGTGCCCGGGCGCCCGTCCCGTGAGCGCCGCCAGCCCCTCCGCCCCGTGCCCAGCGGGCCCTCCCGCCCCTCTGCAGCTGCGTTCGGCCGTCCGCCCCCCGAGCTGGGCCGTCAGCGCGCCCGGCCAGCTGGGCCAGCTCCGTCCAAGTCCAGTCAGAGGGCTCGGCCCAGCGCACGCGGCCGTGGGGACGCCCTCGAAAACGAAGGGCTTTAGGTGACACGGGAAAACGGTGAGCACATGACAAGGGGGGAAAAGCTGGGCAGCCAGACTCGCGTGGCCGTGTTGCGTGAGGGGACCCCAGCTCTAAGACGGGGGGGCGCAGAGCCGCACGCCCGAGCCCGACCCTGGCTCGTCGCTCTGCTCGCACCGCGCGGGACGGCTGGCCGTCTTCTCTCCTTCCCGCGTCCTGTCCGTGTCGTCTGTGACGAGCCTGAGCGCACGACGATTACACATGCCGGTTTGGAGGGACCGCGGGCGGCCACCAGGCCTCGGCCTCCGGGCACAGCGCAGACCAGACGACGGACAGCTCGGCAGGGGGCGACCGGCACAGCTGAGCCCTCAGGCTGCGTCCCGGGGGCCGCGGGCGCCGGCGGGACGAGGGCAGAGACGGAGGGAATCCTGGGACGCGTGTCTGGAGCCTCGCCGAGCCCGGAGAGGAGCGCAGGGCCACACGGCGGCCGGCCGGCCACGCACGGGCCCCGAGCGCGAGTCTTCGCGCTGACCCGCAGGTGCTTCCCGCGCTGGGAGGAGGGCGTCCCTGCCGACCCCCCCTCCCCTCCGAGGGTCTGGACACGAGGCGCCTCCAGGGCGGCTCAGGAGAGCACGGACGGACGGGTGTGCGCCCCGTGCAGGCGACCGGGCAGGGCGGGAACGGGGTCTGCAGACCAGTCAGTGGCTTGTCGTTCGTTCAGATGCCACCAAGGCAAACAAGACAGGAGCGGAAGGTGCCCCCTGGAGGAGGAGGCCCTCGGGGCCTCGCCATGGGACGGGAAGGCTCCCCCAACACATGAGAGGGGATGGGGGGGACCCCACACGTGGACGCTCACACGTTTCAGGGAGCAGAGGGGAACCGAAGGCTTTGCGTTTCTCAGTGGAACTCGACCGCGGTTGCCGTCTGCTGGGTGTGGAGACGGGGTGGCCCGGGGGGGTGCTGGGGAAGGGGGCGGACTGCGATGTCCACGGTCACAGGTGGGGGCGTCTGGGCCTGTTCACGGGGGCACCGCGTCGGTCTCCCCAGGACGGACCGGCAGCCTGGGACCAGCAGTCGACGTGCCCAGTACCCAGTACCCACCTGGGGGTGCAGGGCGGGTGGGGGCCCAGCCCAAGGAGCGGGGGCGACGCCGAGGATGAGCAAAGCGAGATGGAGCCGAAGAGGCGAGCGAGGACGCGGGAAGGGGTGCAGATCGCGACACCGGCCCTCCCGGGGGGTAGGGGGGGATACGTGACGGACGAGGGGCCCGCGAGGCCGCCCCCTGGGGACAGCGGGGGTCCTGGGCACAGGGCCTGGCCGGCCCTGGCCTGGGCGCCGTCCGGACCCCCGCAGGGACTCGGTGGCTCTGGGGACAGTCCCCCAGTCAGAAGCCATCGTTTGCAAGTCACCGTCAGACCTTCCTCCAATCCCATGCTCCTCTGCACGCATGGCGACTCCCCAAACCGCACGCACGGCGACTCCCCAAACCATGAGGCCTCGGGCGGCTGGCGGGGGGTGTCCCCGGGAGGTGGCTGTGCGTCCCACGCCCAGGTACACGCCCACCGCGGCGAAGCCACGAGGGCACCCCAAACTGGCACCAATGTCCCCGCAGCTCCGTCGGCAGCGCCCCGAGCTGGGGACGACCCAAACGCCCGTAACCGTGGCGGAAACACTGAGGCACGTCAGACGCCAGGAGGCTGACACCCTGAAGGGCTAACACCTGCCACAGGCAGCACGAGCACAGAGCTGTGGTGGGAGGAGCCAGGCAGACACGGGGAGCACGGCCCGTGTGCACCAACGGCACCCACAGGCGGGTGGGACAAGCCCGGGGGGTGGGGGAGGCTGGGCGTCAGGCCTGGCGTCGCGGGGGCGGGGACGCTGGGGGCCTCGCGCAGTGCTGGCGACTCCTGCTTCTCATCACTTCGTGAGGGTTCACGAAACTCTGTTGCATTGTGTGTGAGTCTTTGTGTGCAGTTTGCATTTGCAGAGAAACACGCATGAAAGAATCCGCTGTCATGATACGGGACACAGACGGGACACGGAAGAGCAGAAGGGAAGCCAAGCCTGCAGGCGGTCGGGCGTGGGCCCGGCCCGCTCGCCCGCCTGGCCCAGGACGCGCCCCGCCTGGCCGGCCGTGAGCTGTGCGCCTCCTCGGGCGCGGTGGCCTCGGGGACGGCACACCGTGGCACGGGGCGTGGACGCCCACGGGGTCCTCCCGTGGCCCCGGCAGCTGGCGGCGGCCGGTCGAGCGCCCCTGGGCCGGGTTGCACGCCGGGCAGCGTGCGCGGCCGTCTCCGCCGCGTCAGGCGGCACCGAGCGTTTTTCTCGTGACCTGAGGCTTAACCTCTGACTTCTGTCCCAGCCTCCCAAGCTCCTCCTGGGTGCAGCTGCCACCCCCAGAGCCACACAGGCCCCCCCAACACTCGTCGGCCTGACGCCCGCACCCCTGCCCACCTCACTGCCCGCCTCCCCAACTCACGGTGACTGCCTGGGCCCCGGGGCGCCCCGCCCTGCCTACCCTCCCCCCGCTGTGTCACTGGGGCTCCCCGCGCGGCGCTGTCCCCATCAGCCAGCGAGCGAGCACCCGTGTCCTGTCTGAGGGAGTCCTCACTCCCTCTAGGCCCCACCCTAGTCCGTGCTCCCCGCGAACAGAACGCAGACACAGACGAGACGGGTCTGCACCCCCTCCGCCCAGCCCGCACTGCCGCCGCCCTCTGCGCCCTCGCCCGGGCCCCAGGGCCCTCCCTGCCGCTGTGGCCGCCCCGTCCCCGTCCCGGCACACTGCTCCGTGTGCACGGACACAGCGGACGGAGCCTCTCGCTTGCCTGCCCCTCCTCCCACCGGCTGGTCGCCCCCCAGCCCCCGCGCTGGACGCTGGCCTGGTTCCTTTGCCCCCACTGCCCACTGCCTATGGGATCTCGGGGCTGCACACCGCACACGGTGGCCCCCAAGTCAGTCTGCAGCCCCGGACGTGCCCGCCCTGTGTCTCCCCACACAAGGCACTAACCTGTTCACGTCGGAATCCGGTTCTGCCCGCGGGACACCCCCTGGGGGCGTCAGCTCAGAGGCCCCCCTTCCTGCCCACGGCCCGAGTGCTGGCAGCGACGCCCGTCAGTGGGACTCGGACCTGACCCTTGACCACCATGCTCCCTCACTGTGAGCCGCTCGCAGCCCGCCTTGGTCCTGTCCATCGGCCCTGCCTCCCCTGCCCTCCGCCCGCTGCAGCCAGCTCTCACCCCCGCGTGTGGGGCGATGCCCAGGGCGGGGCGGGCGGGCGTCTCTCTGCTCACAGAGCCCTCCATCCAGCGTTCCCTGTACAGAGGGGTTTACCACAGGGCCCTTGTGGGTCCCAGCACCCACTTTAGGAAACAGCCACTGTCACCCTCCAGGCAGCTGTCACCCTCCAGGCCCTGTGGCCCGGCCGGCGCTCGCTGGGGGCTGCCCTCGGCTCCGCGGCCAGCAGGCCCCACCAGCCCTCTGCCCTCTCCGCCGGCCTCCAGGGCTATTTTGGGTGCGCACCCGTCGGGGTTAATCCCCTCCGGAGGCCGTGCTGCCCAGGGCCCGCCACCAGGGCCCGGCCTGCTGCGAAGGGTGATCTGAGGGGTAGCGCACAGCCCACCCCCCAGCACCCGGTCACTGCGGAGACGCCATGGACCCTGGGCCAGGACCTGAGCAGGTGGGGGAGGGGTGCCGAGGCGGGCGTGGGCCAGTGACCAAGGGCAAGGTCAGGAGGCTCGGCTGGTTAGCGTCTCGAGTTCACGGGGTGGGGGGGGGCCTACAAGAGGTCCCTCCACCGCTCAGCTGCCCAGCTGCCCAGCTCCTGGCCGCAGCGGGGGCTGACCCCCTGCCCCTGCAGGGCGGGGGGCGGGGGGCAGGGGGCGGGGGCGGGCTGCAGGCTCGCTCCCACCTGGGGAGGAAAGAGGACACACGAGGTGACCTGCTGGGATCGGGTTCCTGAAACCCGAGCCGAGGACAGGGTTTCACTGTGCCGGCAGCGCACCTGCCCGGGCTCCGTCTTCTGCGGAGGGACCAGGTGGGACGCGGGGCGGGAGCTCTGCCTGGTTAACAGGAGGGAGCGCAGCCAGGGGTTGGTCCTGCCCCGCCCCGCCTGGCCTCCCCGAGGCCCCTGCTGACACTCAGGCCACACACAGGGCAGGGGAAGGGGCCAGGACTGACAAGGTGAAGTCAGCACAGGCTGGTGCAGCCCCGGGGGGTCGGGGCGCTCAGATCAGACATGGGGCCAGGCCGGCCGGGAGGAAGGGGTGCCTGAGACCCGAGGGGCAGGCAGGAGTGGCCGCATTGGGGCGGGGCGACACAGTCAGGGCAGAGGCCGATGCCCCACCCAGCACGAGAGCCAGGCGTGAATCTTGAGGTTCCCTCGCCCCGGGAAGGCCCAGAGCTGGAGACACAAACTGGGCTTGCCTTCCACGCTTGGTCTCTATTTATATAAAAAAAAAAGAACCTGATTTCCAGAAATCAGTTTATTTAAAGAAACTGGTTTCCAGAAATGACTCGGCCCATGGCCCAGGCAGTGCCCTGCGCCCCGGCCCCCACGGCGCCTGCCCCGGGCTTGGACGGGGCGAGGACGGCCCCCCAGGAGGGAAGAGTGACGCTAAAGCATCTTCTCACCCCGAGGCTGCGCCCTGTGCGTGTGCGCACGCCCCCGCCCCCCAACTGCGCTGCGCCTGCAGACACGGGGGTGCGGCTGGCGGGGCTGAGGGCAGCGGGGAGGGGGCCGGGCCGGGTTCTAACTGTCCGGTGAGGATGAAGGCCTCAGCGCTGGGACTGAGAATGTTCTGTGTCTGACTTCAGCCCTCGAGGGGTTCGGGGGGGTCTGTCAGGGGACCAGAACCTGGGGACTGGGAGTGCAGGGAGGGTGCGCCACAGTGTGGGGGTTTGGGGGTACAGGGGGGTAGGCAGAGGCCCAGCCTGCTGTGGGCTTCCCTGTGTTTCTGTGGCATCGTGAGGTGCCCGGCGCGCACGGCAGGGCCCCCGCTCACTGCCCCCCCCCCAAGTCTCCTGCATTGTCCTAGGCTTTGTGCGTCATTGTCAGAGGCAACCACCGACCTGCACATCCAGCCCGGATGCGAATGCGAGGCCCCGGGCTCCCCCACCCCACCCTAGCCTGGGCCTCGGGGGTGCGGACGCTCGCAGAGCCGGGGGCCCCTGCTCCCCACCTCAGCCCCCGCCCCCCGCCCCCCTCCATCCCCGCGGCCAGGCAGCCGGGCCCTCGCACCGGCCCACATGCCCGCAGGGGAGGGCAAGGCCCTCGCACTGCCTCTGCGAGAGGGCCCTGCCGCCTGAAGCCCCGAGCCTCCGTTTCCCCGGGAGTCAAGCGCGGGGTGAGGACTGAGGAGGCCGAACGTCCCTTGCAGGAATCCACACGAGGGACGTGGCTGGCAGTGCCGAGGGGGCGAGCCCGGGCCGACCCCCAGAGCCGTTCGCCCACTGACGTTCTCCCCATGGACGAGGGGGAGAAGACTCACCCGTGAATGAACGCGCGGTGACAGAAGGAACCCTGCGCCAGCCCCGGGCGAGGGTGCTGGGGCCAGGGCAGACAGACGGGGGTGGAGGCTTTCCTCACCCACCCCGCTGGTCCTCCTGGGGCAAGGTGCCACCGGGAACCCTGCGCAGAGGGGCCTGCAGCCGGGAGGGCGGCGACGGGCTGCTCCCCCGAGAGGCTCCTCCAGAAAGCGCACTGTCCCCCCCAGTGCCACCGAAGCCACACTCTTCCCAGCGCCCAGGCCAGTGCCCACCTCGGATGGCCCAGGAGCCACAGAGCCCGGAGCGCCCGCACGGAGGGTGCCGCCGTCTCTAGGCTGGCCGGGGCCTGTGTCCCCACTGCCTGTTTCCCCACCCGCCCACTGCAGGACGGGACAGAGAGGAGGGAACAGCAGCGGTGCCGATGATGGGCTCAGGGCCACCTCCGGCTGCCCGTGTCCCCACTGGACGCTGCAGGAGGTCACGATGGCCAGCACAGCGCACCGGGCTGTGCACGGACACCAGGGGGCAAGCGCCCCCCCCTTCTGAAGCACCCCTTCACCACAAACTTCCCCCCGTAAGCACAGAAGCACCTCGCCAGCCAGCACGGCCCCCCAGCCCCCGCCGGCCCTCCCGCCGCCGGCCACGGCACTCACGTCCACGGACGGCTCCTTCCGCGCGAGCCTCTTGGTCTCCTTCTCGCAGAGGCCGGGAGAGGCGTCCCGGGGGTGGGCGCCCGTGGGCGGCCTCTCCGCCTGCTGTTGCTGCCGCAGCCCCGCGGCGAGGCTGCTGTCGGGGTCCGCCCTGTCCAGCTCCTTCTCCAGCTCCTCCATCTCCTCGGGGGACAGGGTGGACAGCAGGCTGTCGATATCGGGGTCCTCGCTCACCTGCCGGCGGTACTTGGCTACCTTGGACATCTCGGCGAGGTGGGCTGCGGCTCTGCTCCTGCGGGGTCCTGGCGGGAGGGACGAGCGGGTCTGGACGGAGCGCGGAGCGCGGCCACAGGTGCTGAGCTGAGCTGTGCGCTGGGAGCAGCGTCCCCAAGCTCTGGGCCACTAAGCCGCCGGGCTCAGCCGCGGCCAATAAGACGGAGAGGCCGGCCCTGGAAGGAGAGGCCGGCCCCCGGCGGGGCGGGCCCGCTGGCTGTCAGCGCGCCTGAAACTTGAGGACATTCCAGGGAATCTTGGAGTGCTGTGTGACCAAATTTAGTACACTTTCAAAGACAAGGGGCCAGCCATGAGAAATGAGAAAAAGGCACAAAAATGCAGCGGCCGGCAGGCGGGGCCGGGCGGGCGAGGGGAGCCAGGAGGGCGGGGCGGGCCACGGGGGTTCCTGCGCGGGCTCCAGTGCCTGGTCCCCCTCCGCCCCGGGCGCCGCCGGGCACCCCGGGGCAGTGCGGGGGGCGCTGACCACGCGCGCCTGTATTTGGTCATGTGCGGCCGCTGCTCACGGCCAGACACTCGCTCGGCACTGGGGACCCTCCCCGCCCGCCGCCCACGGGGCCAGCGCTGAGCGTCAGAGGCCCCAGCACTCGGGCCCGTCCCTGGGAGAGAGGGAAGAAACCGTCGCCGGGCGCCGACCGAAAACCAGCCGGTCTGGGGAAGGCAGCGTGAGCAGAGCCGGCACACCCCAAGGGCACCGGGCTCGGGGGGCCAGGGCCGGACGCCCCCGTTCTCCGCTGCTTCCCTCCTGAGCTGGTGTCTGTCCGTCCGTCTGCAGACCGCCCCGGGAGCCCGGCGGGGCTGGCAGGAGGCCACCTGCAGCTCGGGCCAGGGCACGTTCCGGTGCTGAGGGACGCACTGGTCCCGGCTGGCACCAACGGGCTCTGCAGCGCTCCTGGGCCAGGCGGCCACACACGCCGGGGACATTCAATCCCTGGCCCCTCCCTCCCGCCACAGGACGCCGGAGGCCTCGCTGTCCCCATCCCCGTCACCATCCAGCAGCTGTGTCCACCTTTCCTGGTGTCTGGCCATCCTGACCGGCACCTGCCGAGCCCAGGGACCGTCCGGGACAAACGTGGCCCCACATTTCAAGGCGCTAGCCCTGCGTCCGGGACTAGGGGGGCTGGAGGCAGAGGTGGGGGCGGGGGGAGGCGCCAAGGACCCTGGGCCGTCACTTTTAAGAGGTGGCAGGCCCTGTGTCAGGGAGTCGGTCGGCGTGCGTCGCCACTGTCAGGCCCTGTCCTGGGAGCAAGGGGACGCCACCGCAGAGGGGACAGCGCGGCCCTGCCTTAGCGGAGCTTCCGTCCGGCAGTGAAGACGCTTCACCGACACATAACTCAAACGGGGCATTAAAAAGTAAACACCGACCGGATGCCTCCGAAGAAGAGCACGCGGCTGGAGGGAGGACAGTCCCCGGTCAAGCCTGGGGGCTCCCGAGTCCAGGCTCGGGTGATCGCGGATAAGTGGAGTCGATAACCAAACCAAAGCAACTCGCAGATGCCGAGAGCAGGCGCGGCTTACGGGTGGGGGTCGGGGAGGGCGACGGGGCTGACGGGGACCGACCGAGTATGGATGGAAACTGGACTCGAGGTGGCGAACACTACGTAGTGTATGCAAGCATCTATAATCTTGTGTCACACGCACGCACGCACGCACGCACGCGCACACACACACACGCACACACACGCACGCACGCACGCGCACACGGCGGCTCTCGGCAGCTCTCCAGGCCAGCAGGCCTGTGTCAGGTCCTCCTCGTGCTGCTTACTGGCCGTGTGACTCTGGGCCAGTCCTCTCTTCTCTGAGGCTCGGCGTCCTGCTCCGTGAAGCGCGGACAGCAGCCTTACTGGCCCTGTCCGGTCGTCATGAACACGAAATTTGAACCCACACACCAAACGCTTGGTTGGTACAGGTGACGCTCCCTCATCACGAGCGGTCGCTCCAGTTGTGTCCGCTCTGGTCCCAACTCCTTTCCTCCCCATCCCGCCTGTCTTCTCGTCCCTTCCATCCTTCAGCCGTAACCACCCTCGAAACACACACACGTGTATGTACATGCACCTGTGTTCTCAGCCGGTTCTCCCTTATTCATCCCTCCATCCATCCATCCCTCCCTCCATCCATCCATCCATCCATCCATCCATCCATCCATCCACCATCCATCCATCCATCCATCCATCCATCCATCCATCCATCCATCCATCCATCATCTATCCATCCATCATCCATCCATCCATCCATCCATCCATCCATCCGTTCATTCGTGCAAGCATTTGCTCAGATACTGCTATGTGCATGCAGAACCCTGCCAAGCTCTACAGGGAGACAGACACGAAAAATAATGACAGCATGGCATTGTCTTTTGAATGCACGACCTAACGGGGTGAAAAGTGATCCCTCTGTGAGGCAAAGTGGGGTGAGAGGGGCAGAAGCGGGCTGTCGAGAGCCCGAGCCAGAGAAGACGCCTGAGTTCCGTGGGGAGGGCTTGGGGCGGGCGTCCCAGAGGGCTGAGCTGGCCCGCGTGGGCCTGGACACGCTGGGAGGGCTCCGTGCGTGGCGCTATGTCCCCGCCCCCACTCAGGGCACCGGTCCTCACCCTCGCTCCTGCTCGGAGGAGCTTTCCAGAAGAAGCACCGCCTTCCAGCTCCTGGCTCCAGAGCCACCTCGGCCAGTCTCTCTCCCCAGGCGGCTGAGAGCCACTTTTTCCAGCCCCCCGGGACTCTTTGCCCGAACGGTCCCCCCTTCGCCACCTCCAGCCCCGCACCGCCTGGCGTCCCTTCTCGTCTAGGCTCGGCGGTCCCTGCTCCAGGAACGCACTCAGAAGATACACCCACGGCGTCCAGCCCCAGAGGGCAGGGCTCACGGCCGCCTAACCAACGGTCTCCACATGCATGTGACCCCGTATCTTCTCCGTCTCACGTCCCCCCGCTCCAGGCGCGGGCCCTGCTGGTGGGACCCAGTCCGAAGCCCCAGGGCTCCCCACGACCGCCTGCAGACCCTCAGGGGCATCGCAGCTGGGGAGCCCGGAGCCCAGGAACACAGCCTCCCCCAGCCCTGAGACAAGGGAGCACCGCCCCCGCCCCACTCTGTGGGGACACGGTCATCCAGGCTCAGGACCCTCCTCCACAGGGAACCCATTCATCTTGGGTGTCCAGGGATGCCAGCATTCCCCAGAGACAGACAAGTGCTGCTGTGCTGGGGGGTGGGAGAGAGAGGGGGAGACCCCATGCTCTGCCCAACCCACAGCCCGTGGGGCGGGGGGGGGGGCGGTGCTCGGGAACCAGACCGAATGCAACCAGCGTTTAGGGTGGCTCTCCGCTGGGCTGAGCGACCCCAAGACTGTCACATGTGCAGGAATACTGGTAAGTACCGAGGAGCAGTTGATGGAGTCAAATGACATGCGCCCAGTTCTGAGCTGTGCGGCCTTGAGCACGCTCCTTAACCTCTCTGAGCCGCAGGAGATGGAGCGTGAGGGCGTGAACAGCCCCCCGCTGGAGAAGAGAAGGGGGGCTCCTGCACGGGGCTGCGGCGGGGTTGAACACACCCCACGAGGGGACGCGTGCCGGGCGCGTCGGGCACCTCGTCAGCTCGCAGGGCAGAGTCACTCCGGCTCCTTCCCGGAGCAGCCGACTGTCCCCAGAAGTGACCTCCGGCCTGGCCCGGCCTCCGGAGGTGAGCAGAAACACGCAGAGCTCTGCGACAAGGCCGGGGCAGCAGGGGGAGGGGAAGAGGGCAGAAAAGAGGGGACAGGTGGCCTCCCCACCCCCACCTGCCAGGCTACAACCCCTCTGCCCACCAGACAGGCCCCAGGCGCAGACCAGAACCCCAAACACAAGAGCCGGCGGTGGGACGAGCCTTACTTGTCGGTGACCTTCTGGGACGGGGAGCTCTGTAGGTCCCCAGAGCCTCTGGCTTAATGGAGCTCAATATACCCAGAGGTCTAGGAACCTCTAGGGTGATAGAACCGTGTATCAGGAGTGGCAGATTCTGAAAGGTCCCTTCCCCGTCCTCCCAGGGTGGGGCGGGGCCAGCATTCTTGGCTCTGCCACTGGCTTGTGGTTTCTCTGGCACATCCCTATAAGATGACACTGAAGTAAGCACCGAGGGCAGTTCATTCTGTTTGCACCAGGCCATGCAAACCCCTGGTGCAAATAAACAGCCTGGACCCGTAGATGTGCCTTCTCGTCCTCACGACTCTCCTGATGGCGCTTTCCTTTCTCGGGATCACGCTAGTGTAGGAACGTGGCATGTAGCACATATGACACACAGAGCATGTGAGTTACCCCCGGATTTCCCACTGCGCGGCGGGGGGGGGGGGTGTCGCGCCCCTGACCCCTTGAGGTTCACAGGTCAGCATGTCAGCATGTACATATTAGTCTCAAAAGTGCAGAATGGAGACGAGCTGCGTTCACAGCCGCCACCTGACTGAGGCTCATGGACCGTCTACCTAAGGGGCCCCTGGTCCCCATCCTGCGGGTCTCCTCTGCCCTGGGCTGAACACCCCTCACGTCCTCTGGGGACCATTTGGAGTCAGCGACTCTGTTGTCGCTGTCCCTCCGGTCCAGGGCCCCAAGTTGGTCCCGGCACCTCGCCCGCATTTGCGGAGCATCGTCTACAATCCAGGCTCTGTGACTGAACCACCAAGAAGACACTGTCGCCCTAAGGGCTACGTGTCGTCGCTCGGAGCTTCGCAAATCATGTCGAACGGGGTGGCATTAGTTCAGAGCCGGCAGCCAAAGTACTCAAAAGAGGAAACGTATTCGGAAAGGCTGCGAACCCGATCGGGAGAGCCCCGAGTTTCTCTCGGGCCACCGGGCCACCGGTGACAGGGAACCGAAACGCCTAGCCGCGAGCTGCAGTCGGACCCGCAGCCTGCAGGACCGGGGCGGGGCCAGCCTCGCGCTGCCCTCAATTCAGGGCTCCCATTGGCTGCGGGAGGAAGCGGTGAGCCAATCCCCACAGATCTTAATATCCTCCCCCCCCCGGGACCACTTCCGCCTCCAGATCAGGCCCCGCCCCGCTCTCCCGGCGTCCCTTGCGAGCTGAAGTCAAAATGGAGGAGTACGCCCGAGAGCCCTGGTGAGTTGCACCGGCGTCCTCGCCTTGCTGCTGCCCTTCGGTCTTTTCTGTTCTGGCTCCCGAGGTTAACTACGCGGGCGTGGTCACCATGGGCGGCGCGGGCTGCAGCTGCCCTTCGGCCGGACCGCCCACACCCGGGCCCAGCCGACCTTGTGCCGGTCGATAATCGTATCCTCTGCTCGCCGAGGTGACCTTAGACGCGTCCCTGCCTTTCGCTTTGCTCAGCTCCTACGTCGAGGAAGAGAAATCAGGCCTCTCAGGGGGTGCTATTCTGTGTCTTGATACGTGTCCACAGGGCCAAGCATTTCAAATGAGTGAAACATAGATTATACTCAAAGGGGCTGGATGAGATGCTATAGGCAAGGGCCTCGTTTTCGTGCTTGGGGGTCTCACTTGGAGGAGAAAGGGCAAAGTGATGTAACCCATCACTTCTCTGGCAGGAACATTTTGATTTTAGCCGAACTTTGTTCAGAAACTCCCATCTTGCCTTTCTTTTGAATGTACTCTCTTGGATTACCTACTCTCTTGGATTACGTACTCTGGTTGCTCTCTGCTCTGAGTCCTGTTTTTCTTGTTTGTTTGTTTTTCACTGATTCTGTAATGCTCATTTATTTCAGCTCCAACTAAGTACAAGGTCATTTAGGGTAGGTCTTTTAAAGTTATCCACCACTCAGAGGGAGCCCCTAATTCATTCTCCTGGGTCTTTCCTCTTCCTGTTCTACCTTTTTAAAGAAAATTTCCTAATCCTCTTCAGTACTGCTTCTCAAACTCTTAAAGTGAAATCAGGTCGCCTGTGGATTGCGTTAAACTATAGACCGATTCAGTAGGTCTTCAGTGTAGCCTACGAATTTTTAGTTCTAACACATTCCCAGGTGCTTTGCTTTTAGGTCCACAAGAAGCAAGCCTGGGGTAGCAAGGCCCCAAAGCATCCGGCTGATAATTGGAATATCTGCTGCACGAGTATCATGAGTTCTGTGACTTGAAAAGGATGTGGTGTTTTGACTGTGTGGCTTTGTAGTCCTGTCTGGTAAAGACAGAAATTACTCATTATTCAAATTCTCCAGTAGCATTTATACGCTGAATTCACAGGTTTACTTGAGCAGGTAGATTACACATAGGCACATAACATTTGAACCTTGACACTAGATTTAAAAAAGAATCTCTTACTTATGGTGGGTTGCAAATGAATTGAACGATTTACAGACTTTTTGTAAGCTAGATTGCTAGATTACTAGTTTTACTCTCCTGATGATATTACTCGGATTTCACTGCGTTCCATGAGGTAGGGTGCTACATTTGGAAGCTGGGCTTACAAATTTAATCCCCAGTTATTGGATATCGGAAGATACCCGTGTGTTAAACAGATCTGGTACAAACTAAAGTTCTAAATGGTAACTTGGACTCAGTAAAGCCTAAAAGAATTTCAAACTTTGAAAATTTTATCTTCCTCTGCACCTGTTGGATCTTCATCCTTTGGGTTTCCGCTTTAAATTTTACTGCAGCTGGAAAGCTTGCCTTGATCTGTAGGAGACTGAAGCAACATTCTTGATGACAGTGCAATCTTCTACATACTTGTTCATTCACTTTTGCACAGTGTTCAGTTTAAAATGGATACACTAATGTTAACTGAGGGAGTAAAGGGTTACTGACAGTACAGAGTTAAAGCCAGTTCCATCCCTTCTAGCTTAGGTGACTTGGGCCTGAACAGATGCAGATATGTTCACGACCCTTTATCTTTGTCTGTATTTCGTGGGCAATTGTTTATTGGTTGCGCAGGGCCCTGCATTGGGATCTGCCGCATCCCTTACTGTGTTAGCAAAGGTTTTATGGTTTATGAATGAGAACTGACGTCACCTTTTCCCCCTGTTCGTAGCCCCTGGCGCATTGTGGATGACTGTGGTGGCGCCTTCGCGATGGGCACCATAGGTGGCGGCATCTTTCAAGCCATCAAAGGCTTTCGCAATTCTCCAGTGGTAAGTGGGTGAACGGTCTCACCTTATTATCGCGTGGAACCCGGATCTGCTCGTCTCACTGATGGCTTGCCAGCGGGTTGGGGACGCATCGCACTTTTAATGCGTTCTGGTTGCTTTTTTACAGGGAGTGAACCACAGACTGCGAGGAAGTTTGACGGCCATTAAAACCAGGGCCCCACACTTGGGAGGTAAGGAAACAGAACTCGTCCGCTTGTGCTCCGGGCCCTTCCTGTTCATTTGGAGACGAAGCTCTGTTCTCTTCTCTTCTGGGTTACGCCCGTTTCTGATTTTAGGTCAGACTCAGTTTGTTTATTACAAAGGAATATCTCCGTGGGTTCTTCTCGATTTATGGTTATTTAGAAATTCACTTGAATTGGCACATCCATTTGAAACTCTCTGTCCTTCGAATGCTCAGTGGCACTTTGATTTTGTTGCACTTTCTCCTCTTATCCAGCGGGAAGACAGTGTGTTCAAAGCTCAGGTTGTAAGAGTCAGGGGCGATGGGTCCCGGGGTGACGTAAAGCCCGGGAGAACGGGACGGGAAGGATTGAAGTTTGATGAGAAAACCAAGTGCGCTGCCTGGGCTCCTGTCCGGAGTTAGCTTTTGGGCACTGCAGCGCTCAGTGCAGGATGTGAGAAGATGATGTGCATTACACGTTTTTAACGTGGTTGTTCAGCAGCTGGGAGAAGAGAGATGGGCGAGAGAGAGGCGTGGAGGTTGCGTTCACTCGGCGGGAGAACCAGTGGAACGCGTGAGAAAGACGGAGCGCTGTGTCGTCCCTTAGGGATTTTGTGCGTCCGAAGATGGTCTTTAGGAGACGGTAGCCGATGTGTGGTGCTGCTGTGCGCCAGCCACCGTGCGTTCAGTAACGTGACGCTGTCACACCGTTACTGCTCTGCTTAATCCTCACGGCGACACCGGAAGTAGGTGCCGTTAGCTCCGTCTTATGGATGAGGAAATCGAGGCTCCGAGGGTCGAAGTGATGGCATCTTTTTCTTTGTCTTTCCTCTGAGCTAATCGTACGTCCTGGAGAGCAGTAGTGGCTCGCTTTGTTCTCATGGTTGCCATGTTGTCTTAGAATGATAAGTAGGAGTACAGGGTACAGCAGACCCTGAACCTCCCAGGTCTGCAGAAGTTATACGGACTTTTACACGTTTTTGCCTGTTCTTTGAGAGGCCGCTTGTATCACATATGTGTCTTCAGAGAATAAGAAAAGCAACAAGCAGGTAACTCTCAGAGCCAAGAGGAGCCTAAGGGGACGTGATGAGTGTATTGTGGTGTCCTGGGACAGAAAGGGGCATGAGAACTAAGGAAATCTGAGTCAAGTGTGGACGTCCGTGAATAAGGCATCAGTATTGGGGCATTAACAGTGACCGACGCCCATGCTGATGGTAGGGATTGGGGACACTGGGTGTGGGGTGCGTGGGAACCCTCTGTGCTGCCTTCACGCCGTTCTAAAGCGGTTCTGAGATTGCAGGTTTATTTTTACAAACGGGTGTCCCACTATGAGTGCCTTGGGTCGTTTATTTCTAGTCCGTGGGCTCCCCCTCTTCAAGGGAACTCGAGACGTCTTCCTGATGTCTCGAATTTCAGAACTACTAGGATGACATTGGCGTCCCGTGCAGGGAGCACTTCCTCCTGGGGAATGGGGCGACGGGCCACCTGCAGGGGTCACGGCCGTGTGCTGAAGCGTCTGACGCTTTCGTAGGGGAAGATACGCTTCTGACGTGTCCCGTTACTCTTCACGCACTTCCTGCTATTTTGGAACAGGACACGGCAGGCTCTTCCCGTGCTTCCCCTGCCCTGGCCGCGTCGGGGTCGCCTCTGGGTCTGCGTGTGCTCGGATGCGGTGGCTGGCTGTCTCCTGTCTTACAGATTGTTACTGTGCCGGGGAGAGTTTATTTTAAGAGCAAAGTCACCTGATTGAGGGTGGTTGTTAGTTTCATGCTCGAGGAGTGAAAAGAGAAGAGAGAGAGGAGCAATAATGTCTGTCCCCTTGGTGCTCCGTAAATCTGTCCGTGTCCTTCATGGGCCACGTTGGCGTGCGTGGCCTTGCAGCTAGAACACATTCCAGAAAAGCCGGGTTTCTTCTGCGTTTCCGTCGGCGGTTTTGTGGGGCGGACGCTCGGGGACACTGAGTGAAGGAGAGAAGCGGTGGCGAGGTGGCGGGCGCAGGCGCGGGCGGCGCGTGTCCGCCAGGCTTTGGGCCGTTGCCCATTTTCCAGCGGACGCAACCCGACCCGGGCTTCGCTGAGAAGGTAAGCGTTCTGGCTCCTGTTGGGCCGCCGCGTGGTACACTCGCGTTTGCGTGTGTTCGGAGTGTGAGAGTTTGAAGACTACAGTGAGCGTTGTGACGGAGACTCCGTTTGTGCGGTAGCATTTTTGATGTCAGAGGAAAAGGTGGGATTTGCGTTGTTTTTTTTCAAACGCCACAGGCAGCTTTGCCGTCTGGGGAGGCCTGTTCTCCATGATCGACTGCAGTATGGTCCAGGCCCGGGGCAAGGAAGACCCCTGGAACTCCATCACCAGCGGGGCCTTAACGGGGGCCATCCTGGCCGCAAGGAGTAAGTGCTGTCGCAGGCGCGCTCGGGAGCGGGACTGCTCGGGTCGTCTGCGACACGGTTCCGTCGGCACAGCATGGGTGGACGTGGCCGTCTGGGGGAAGGAGGGAGGGGGTCCGTCTGCCGGGAGGGTCTGAGAGCGCGGGGCGCCGCCGGCCGCCCGTGCCGTGGGTTCCCCATCAGTGCTCTGGAGCTCGCTGTGCTGGCCTCACGGGGTGGTTATGGCCACGAGCACAGACCGTCTTCTGGGTCTTTGGGCCCAGAGCAGCCCAGACTCCCCCTGGGCTCGGGCGTTAGGCCAGCAGTTGGCCAGTGCTCCATCAGGAGCCAGGGGGTGACACCGCAGGCCTCGTGGGCTGTGAGGTCTCCGCGCAGTGACTCGGCTCTGCCGTTGCGTGAGCACAGCCGCGGGCGGGGCCTGACGTGCGAGCACGGCCGTTCCCCTGAAACCTCACTCACGGGGTCAGGCGGCGAGCCGATGCGAGCGGGGGCTATGGTCTGCTGACCCTGGTCTCAGCCACTGAGAGCGGGTTCGGGCGCGGGGTAGCCTGGCCGCGTGGGTAGCTCGTGGCCGTGTCCCACGTTAAACTGGGTTTCTGCTAAAGCACTCTCTCTTCCCGACGTCCCCAGACGGACCGGTGGCCATGGTCGGGTCGGCCGCGATGGGCGGCATCCTCCTGGCCTTAATCGAAGGGGCCGGCATCCTGCTGACGCGATTCGCCTCTGCACAGTTCCCCAGCGGTGAGTCCCCTGCTCGGTGCCACGGCTGGGACGCGCGCGACGGCCCCTGGTGCTTGGAGAGTGTTTCGTGTGCTGCGCGTGACTGTGTCGACGTGCCGTGTGCCGGGGGCCGTGACCGCGGGCGCTGACGCGGCTTGGAGAGCGGGACGTGGGTACTGTCACCGTGTTGTCTGCAGCAGCTGGAACGATGGGCGACTTCGGACTCTCCTGGTAGTTCCCAGGCTTGTCAGCGCCCGCTCACTTCCTCTGAGAAATCCCTGGTCAGTCTAAGGTGCTTGCAAATGTCCAACGGGAACCATCGTCCGGCGACAACCTGTCGCTGTCCACGCCGGTGACAGTCGCTGGGGCCTGCTGCGGGGAAGGCGGGCCGGCCCAGCAGCTCGCGGGCGGTTGCGCTGTGCCGCTCGAGGGGACTGGCGGTGGCGAGCGACCTGCTCGGGAGGGTCGCTTGCAGAGTCTCGGGGAGAGTGTCCTCGAGGAGCTGGTGGTATAATTGTGTGGGCTTGCGGGGTCCCCACGCTGTCACCGGTCCTTAAAATGGAAACGGGCCAGCTCTGTGTCTAAATGGCAATGGGTCAGTTTCTAACCCAGTGTCGCCCTCAGTTTTCTGTGACGAACAGACACGGCTTTTTTATAGAAAAAACGCACATCATCAGATCGCCCTTTGGGGAGCCTCGGGGAATGTCACCGCCGCCCCCCCCCGGACATGGGGCGCAAGGGGCGGCCTGCTCTGTCGCCGGCTCGCCAGGGCCGTCCTGGGACCCGGGGGTCGCGAGGCCGCGTTGTCCCCGTCAAGTGGGCGGTCCTCTCGCCACGGCCTGGTCCCGAGTCCGGGCCCTTCGGGTGGTTTGAAGTAAACTCTGCTCTCCACCCGCAGGTCCGCAGTTTGCCGAAGACCCGTCCCAGCTGCCGGCCTCGCCCTTCGGAGACTACCGACAGTTCCAGTAGGCCTTCCCCGGCGGGGCGGGCCGCGGAGCGCCACGCCACAGTCCGTTCGCATCCGCAGGGGGGACGTCTGCGGCCACGTGCGCGACGAAGGGACAGTTAGCGCTTTTTCTATTTAAAGGATCACAGAGGGGGTGAGAAGAGAATCCGTTTACTTATTCACACGCGGAGCGCGCTCGTGGCGCGAGTGCCTGCCCCGTGTCTTTAACAGAAAACATGCTAAGTGCTTAGAAGACGAGGACCAACGGGCCGACGGCTGTGGGACACGGTCGCCGTCTCCTTGGGGACTTCTCCGCCGGGTCTGTGTGTTCTGCTCGTCAAACAATAAAATATCCTAGAACTTGCTCCTTCTTCTATGACCATCTGTAGACCCGGCTTTCCCTCCCCGCGCTCTGGGTAACGCAGCGCATGTTGAAAGCCACGTGTCCCGGGGTCAGGGCCTGTGGCCCGCGGGGGCCTGCCGGGGGCTGGCGCAGGGAAGGCTCTGTGGGCCGAGGGCTGCGGTTCGCACCTGCCCCTGTTTGCAAGGCGGACGCACTGTTTCCTGGCGTGAGGCTGGCGGGTGCAGGACTGCCTGGGAGGCTCTGAGACCACCCCCCCCCCAAAAAAAAACAAAGCAGACCAGCGCCTTCCAGCGTCTCCGGGGGGCCCGCTCGCGCTGGAAGTCGGCTGTCCGTTGGTGCTTAACCGTTAAGCGCTCGCTGTTTCTCACGTGTCCCACGTCCCGTGAGGCCCATCTTCCCCGTAAAGGAGGTGGCGGGCGGTCTGTGGGCCTGGAAGGTGGACCAGCCTTCCGGAACGGGCCAGCTCACTGTTAGAACGTGTGGGTTCTGGGCGTCTGTTTTCCCGCGGGCTGGAATCCAGCTGCTGCTGCCGCCGCCACTTTCTCTGCTCACGCCGTGCGCCTGTGGCCACGGGGAGCCCTTCGCCCGGCTCTCGTCTCCCTTCCCTTGCTGATTGGTGTTTGTGTCTCAGTGCGTCCTCTCCCCTCGGGCTAGGAGGTGCCCCAGGCTCCCGTCTCCCGTCTTCCCTGGGCAAGCCCCGGTCCCTTTTGTCGGAGAATGGCACTCGGGAACCCTGGTCTGGCTGCCAGCGGTGCCGATGGCCGCCGTGGCCTGTCCCTTTCCGGGGAGAAGGCTGCGAAATCCGTGTAAGGCTCTGACCTGGGGCATACGCTTCTGATACTCGTTTCTGAATCTAATAATAAACGTGAGTTATGCATACATCTAAGCAAGTGAATAAAATTAAGGAAGATCATGATTTCCCAACTTGCTCACTCCAGTTCACGGTCACGGGCCGGAGCCTCTCCCGGCAGCTCGGGATGCCAGCAGGGACCCACCCAGGCAGGTCACCCTTCCCTCCAGGCGCACTCACACCCCCCTACTCCCACTGGCACAGTGCAGACACCCCGTTCACCTCACGTGCACCTCTTTGGAATGGAGGAGGAACCTGGAGGCCCCGGGAATTAAGCAGAGCTGGCGGGGATGTGCACACACCACGCAGACAGTGGACCGCCACGGGAGGGCAGCATTGTAACAAAATGAAGTGTAGCGAAATGTTATTTGAGGGTCTGCGGTTTGTCGGGGAAGGTTACATTGTTGCCGATGTGTACTGTGTAGTTAGGGTCCTCAGCAGCTAGTGTAGCACGGTTTAGGTGACTGTTTCTTCTCCGGTGCGCTGCGGTTTGTCTTTTGAAGACTTGATCTGTTTCATCTGTGTCCTCAAATTGATCAGCCTAGGGTGATCTGAAGTCTTCCCTTTTGTTGTCCTTTTCACGTTGGGGACAGCAGCATCGCTGCTCTTTGCTGTGAGGGAGGCGTCACCCTTTTTGTACCAGACCGTGGGTGTCAGGCCTTCCCTGGGCTCCAGAGGGGGCGTGCCTCTGCCTCGAGGGCTGTGAGCTGCTGATTCTGAATTGGGGGGCTGGCCTGTGCCCTGGGGGGTGTCTGGCAGCTCACCCCTCACTGTTTTGCTCACTGTTCCTTTTTGCATCTCGTTCTGTCCTGCGATGATTTTCCTTCTTGAAGTAATTCCTTTAGAATTTCTGTAGTGGGAGTCTGTTGGTGATAAACACTCAGTTTTTGTTACCTAGAAATCTATGGTGCGCTCATCCTTGAGTAATAGTTTAGTGAATATGCAATTCTAAGTCGATGGGATTTTTTCCTCGTTGTTTTGAACATAGTGTCTTCTGGCTTCCGGTGCCAGTGAGAGGTCCGTCCGCTCTTGGTCCAGTTTCCGCTTGTCATTCTTTTGCGAGTGATCTGTTCTATTTCTTTGGCTGTTCCTAAGATCTTTTTATGTCTTGGTTTACCCGATTTAACTAAAACATATCTACATGTAGATTTTTCTTTTTTTTTTTTTTTTGCTTTGAATTTGTTGTGGTTATTAAATCTGTAGGATTACGCTTTTCATCTATTCTGGAAGATTTCCAGCCATTATTTTGGAATGTCCAAGACGTGTTACCTTCTGAGCACTTCAAAGTAAATAACCAAAAATGAAAGCATGTGGGGGATAGGTGGGCTGTCGGGGCGTCCTTCCGCAGAGACGGGCTTCCCGGGTCTCTGCTCAGTTGTTAGGGTGCATCCCAGGGGTTAAAGGACACTGCGAAAGCCCCACGGGGGAGCAAACTGGGGATGATGGGTACGGGCCGCTCGCGTTCGGGGAACCAGTGAGCTGACAGGAGGACACAGAGCAGGACGCCATCACCCTTTACCACACCCTCTGGGACGGGCGTGGTCCCGCTCGGGACCTGGGAGTGGGGCGTGGCGCCACCCAGATTTCCGGGCGCCCGACCTGAGCAGGACCTGGGCCGGGGCCCGGTTCCCCCGGTTCTGGGGCTCCGGGGCGCGGCCCCGCAGCTCAGCGCCGCGCTGAGGCCCGGTTCTCCCGGTTGTGGGGTTCTGGCGCGCGGCTCCGCAGAGCCGGTGCGCGGTTCCCCCCGTTCTGGGGCCCCCGGGGCGCGGCCCCGCAGCTCAGCGCCGGGGCGGGGCCTGCGCGGGCGGGGCCTGCGCCTGCTCCGCGCTGCGCTCTGCGCTCTGGCTCCGCGGGCACCATGGCGAGCGGAGCACCTGCGCGCGGCTCCGCGGCCCGGATCTCGGCGCGGGCCGCGGACGCGGTCCCGGCGGCCAGCCTCGGGGACTTGGAGACGCCGCCCCTGCGCCTGGATCTCTACGCCGAGTTCGGGAGAGTTCGGGAGCCGCGCGCCGAGCTGCGCGGCGGCGCCGGAGCGGAGCTGCCTGGTGCCGGCGGGCGCGGCCGCGCGGCGGCGGGGGCCGGACTCGCACGCGAGCCTGGGGGTGATGGCCCCGGCGCCCGGACACGAGCCTGGGGGTGACGGCCACGGCGCCCCGCCCGGGGAATCCGCGCGCTGTGCCTGCCCTTCCCGCAGCCGCGGCCCGCGAGTCAGCGCTTCCAGGTGGTGACCGCCTACCGCGTCGGCGGGGTCCGCGGTGAGTGTGCGGGGTCCCCCGGGGTCCTCCAGGGGTCCTGGGGTCCCGGCAGAGGGAGGGGAGCAGATTCCCACTCCTTGTTGCGCTGGCCTGGCGCTCGCGTGCACCGCAGCGTCTCCACCCACTGCTCTTCCTCCAGGCAGGCCGCCCTGGTTTCTCTCATGGCTCCTGGAGGTCTCAGCCCCTGGGCCAGACACCATGCTCTGTGTCCCTCTCAGTCCCTCCCAGGACATCGCGTGTCTGAGTCCTTCCCTGCCGGGAGGAGGAAACGAGGTCCTCTGCAGCTTTCTGGATAAGGACGTATCTGTGGGTCGGGGTTAGTGTCGCCCCTGGGCTTTGGGGCCCAGGTCCCTGGTGATCGATTTCTGCCGCGTGGTGGCCTGTGGGTCACCCCGATGCTGACCCCGGCCTCTCGTGTCCCCTTGTCCTGCCGCAGGCTGGACTCATAGTTCTTTTGGTTTCCTTCTGTGGTGTCTGGGATTTGATCAGCAAAAGTTTCAGTAGAAGTCAGAGCTGGAAGCAGAATGCTGGACTTCATGATAACATGGCGGCCTCACGTGTCTCCGAGTCCGCGGTCTCTAATGGCGGGGGTGGGGGGGTGACACATATCGGCAATGAGAGGACAGATAGAAGGTTATGTGGCGGACGTCAGGAAGTCATGGACACCCCTGGGGAGAGTCCTCGGGCTGCGGTGGGCGTCCCTGCCGAGGGCGGCGGGTTCCAGGAGTCTCGGGAGGCTGCTGGCCCGTCGCCGAGGTGGGTTTGTGACCGGCTTGCTCTCGGGGCTGGCTCGGAGGGCAGTTCTGCTTCTGTCTTTCGCCACTTGAATAAGTGAACCTACGACAGAAGTGGTTGCAAAAATGCAAGTCCAAAGCCGTGCGAACTGACTTCCAGGGCAAAGGGGCCACCCAGGGCCCCGAGGGACAGGGACAGGGACAGGGACAGGGACGGGGACATCTGGAAGTGTGTGTGGTTGCTCCTTCGTATCCTGGTCCCTGGCTCGGGGCAGGAGCTAGAAATTAAGCAGGATCGCTGCACAAATTCAGCTCTCTCCGAACGAGCCTCCTGAAAGCGGCCCCAGAGCTCAGCAGCTTTCACCTAAGACGCGACAGACAGCAGAGGTCCACGCTCGCAGGGAGCTGGCTCTGCACCGTGAGGGTCCCCACCGACGGCACGTGTGTTCATTCCTTCCCGCTGCCGCCCTCCCGGCGAGGTGCCCCGAGTCACTGGAGGAGCTGGCCTCCCCGACTCCTTCTGTAGCGCAGGTACTGCCTGCTCCTTCCCCGTCCTCGCCTCGTGTGGTTACAAACAAGCGAGCAGACGTGGAGCGTGAGGACCCGGACGAGGCCGGCCCAGGCCGTGCCCGGCCCGGTCTGTGTCGGGGACGTTGGGCGAGTGGTCTGCGCGCGCACCTGGCACCTGGCCACGCTCTGGTGGCTCCTGCTGTCATCCTCCGTACCTTGTTATTATTATTTTTTCCATTAATAAGATTTACGTTTCGGTGCCTGGGACGGTTCTGGGGGTGCTGGCCTCTATCGGGGCTCACCCGATGATTTCCTCCTGACGACACCGGGCCCCCGAGTCCCTGTGAGGTCCTTGAGCCTCTCACGAACAGCCCCGCAGAGCGCCTGGCTTCGGCGCCCGTCACTGCACCTGCCGTTGAAGGCAGCCTCGCCGGCGCCCGCATGGCGCCCCGGGTCCCGGAACCCGCCTCCGCCCGCATGCGGCCACCAGCCCGGCGTCTCCCGCCCCCCGCGGCTAAATCCCGCTCCTCGTCTTCGGAGGCCCAGCCCGGCCCGGCCTCCCTGGAATCCAGCCCTCTTCCGAGCGCTGAGGGGCTTTGGGGCCGGCATATCCGCCCGCCTTCCACCCAGGCGTGAGCTCCTTTCCGCTGCGGGTGAAAGGCGAGTGTGTCCCTGTCGCCATCGCTCCGATCGGCCCCGGGAGGCAGGGGAGACTCGCGCCCGGCGCCGAGTGTCGCGTTGGGGACGGACAGCCGGCGTTCACCACGGCCCTCCGGGGAGGGTCTGCTGTGCTTTTCCATGTCTCCTGTCACAAGTTCAAATCCAGCCGCTTCGGCTGTAGTTTTTGTGAGAAACTACACAAAACTACAGCAAGAGCGACACAGGAGGAGGGCAGGGTGACGGGGTCAGGGGCCAGGCGTGGGTGCTTGAGGTGACCCGGGGGGCGCAGTGAGGAGTGGACCCAGAGGGGCCTCTGGCGTGTGCCGTGGATTCCGGGGTGCGCTGAGCACACATGAGGAGAGAGCATCCATTCAGGGCCACAGGGCTGGCTGGCGACGGCAAGGGTCACTTACAGTGACCGGAAACTCGGCGCCAGCCGGCTCCTGTGCCCTGGGTGGACCACGCTCACTGGGGGTATCAGTCTGGCGGTGTCCCCTTCCCCTAGATGTGCTGGTTGGCCGCCGAGCAGACGGCAGGGAAGGGGAACCCCTCGTGCTCGCCCCGGGCCAGGCTGTGCTGACCGGTGCTCTCCCCTGCTGCGCCCCGCCTGCCGCCCCCAGGGAGGTGGGGCCCAGGTCAGGGCAGCTGCCCGGGGCCCGGAAGCAGCCGCACCCATCAGGCGAGTGTCCCCCCCAGCAGTGGGCCCCCCGGAAAGCTCCTGCACCTCAGCAGTGTGATCTGGGCCGATTCCCGCCGTTCTGGCCCAGTGTGGTTTCTGGACGGTGCTGGCCGGACCGCGGCCATCACCACGCGCTGAGCTGGAGGGGCCACCGGCCTCCTGCAGAGTGTGGCTGGGGCTCAGGCACTGGGCGGCCTGCAGTGGAGTCCCCAGGGTGCAGCTTTGCTGGCGTGAGAGGCCCAGGGGGACACGCAGGGCTGGGAGGGTGCCGTCCCTGGCCCTGCTCTCTGTCCCTGGAGGCACCAGGGCCCTGGCAGGGCTGGTTACCAGCCGCAGGCCCCAAGGCTGGGCCTCTAGGGGACCCCACTGGCCCCTGTGTCCCTCACACACACTCAGAGCAGCACCAGTCTCGAAGGACAAGCGTTCAGAAAGGGCCGTCTTCCTGATGGGGTGCTAGGTGACCAAGGGGATATATATCATCGTGGCAGGTGACAGGAGAATGGATAAGCGCAGGAATGTTCCAGTACCACCCGTGAGTCCAGCGACAGGGTCCGTTTAGCCGGTGAGAGGTTTACCCTCCCCCGTCTGCTGGACGGTCCTTGCCTCGCGGGTCCCCTGTTGGTCTTGGGTAGGGCGTGTTGGACGGGAGGGTCTTCTGGCAAAGGCCCTGGCACACGCAGCCCTGGGATCGGTGCAGACCCCAGCGGGGGCGGGGCGTGTGCCCGCAGCCCCCACGTACGTGTGACCTGCCCCCCAGGCTGGCGCAGGCTGACGGGGGGCGGGGGCGGCCATCGCTGTCTGTGTTCTGCAGGTGCACACGCCGAGCTGTGCGGAGGGGGACGTGCAGAGCCGGGGTGCAGACCCAGGTGCTTCTGTTACAGACCTCGGCGCCAGAACCCTGGCGACGAGCTCCTGCTTGACTGGGGTCGAGGGTGGCCTTGGGGGTTCTCCGTGGCCTTGCCTCCCGGAGGCGGCCTGTCTTGGTGTCTCCCCCTCCTTAGCTCTGTGACACCCTCCTGGTTCCTCCTTTCCTGCTCAGGCCCCAGCCCTCCCTCCAGGCGGCCACCTCGTCACCTGCTTTGTCAAGCATATTTCGTCTTTCAGATGTGACTGTCCCGCCCCCGGCTGCCAGCTCTCTGTCCCCTCTGTCCCCTGAGGCAGTCCTCTGCCCCCAGAGGTGAAGGCGTGAGCCAGGCCCAGCTCACTGCTGCAGGGCAGACGGGGCAGGTGACGGAGGTGACGAAATCGGGCCTCCTGGTCGCCGGAGGCGGCTCGGCACCCCGTGTTTTCCTTGGACACCCCTCCGACGGCAGACCCCTCAGGAGAACGGCTCCGTGGGGTCTCAGCGCTCTCTCAAGAAGATGGCATTTACCATTTTATTTCTCTGATCAAGATCTGTTTTGGAGTATGTGGAAAAGCACGGCACAGAATGTTTGTTCATCGTCACCTGACTGCTCGCTCAGAGATAATCCACGTGTCCTTCCAGTGTCTTCCTGTGTGTGCGTGGCGCGTGAGACAGCCCACGATTTTATAGCTGCGTGGTTTTGTGGTTTCGTTTTCGTTTTTTAACTTAAACATCTCCCCGCATCATTGAATGTTTTTTTTTTCTGCAGCCGCGTGGTGTGGCTGTTTGTTTCGTCATTCATACACTCTCCCGTTGTCAGCTGGGTGGCCCTGGCTTTCCGGGGAAATGTATTTCGAGAAACATCTTTACATGTAAACGTGCACGCATTGTCTCCGATGGTTTCGATAAAGGTTGAATTCTTAGACACTCACTTTCTGGATCTGATCGTCTTAAGGGCTTTCGAGCACATCCTGCCCCTCGTCGCCCGGGAAGTTGGTACGAACTGACGTTTTCGTCCGGGTCTGTCTCGAGCAGCTGCCACGATCCCTGTAGGCAGAGATCGGGACCCCACGGTGCAGATGGGGAACTGGAGGGTGGGGGATACGGCTAGAGGTTTGCCCAGGCTGGTTCTGACACCCGGTCCCCGTGCCCTGCACCCCTCCCGTGGTCATCTTTAGAGCCAGGAGAGGCGGGTGCCCTTGGGGAGATTTGGGTGATGGTTTGTCTTGTCTGACGGGAAGAGTCACATGAAAGTCTGTTTTTGTAGCAGTTCACATTCTTACCGCTGCATGTGTTAGAGTCGTCGGGAGGGAATGTCGGAGGACTGGGGTGGCCCCCGTCTCTGACTGTGGGGCAGTGGGGGGCTGGGGCGCCGTCCGCTTCTGTCCCAGGCCCCAGGAGGGGCTGGCATTGAGTGCAGCTGTCTCCTCGTGGCCACCAGGGGGCAGCACGCCGGGCGGGTCCGTTTAACAGGCGGAGGGGCTGCCGCTGAGGGTTCTGCTGGGCCTCCGCTCTTCTGGCCCGGCTCTGCCTGCGCCCGGAAGCCGCCACCTGGCGGGCCCTGCTTCGTCAGCCCAAGCACGTCACCGGCGAGGGTCGCCCCCTCAACACGCTCCGAGCGAAGACTGAACCAGATCCCGGGCTCCTGCCCTTGACACCCCCCCCCGTCCCGCACCCCACAACCCTCACCCCCGTCGAGCTGCGTGTCGATCAGTGTGCCCAAGGACACTCTCTGGGGGACAGGACCCCAGGGCGAAACTCAGCCCCGCCCCCCAGTGTTCTGTCTGGTGCTGTGTGTCCCCGGGGTGGGGTGGGGTGGGGTGGGGTGGGGGGGGACGCAGCAGAGGGTATGGGAGGGGCCGGCGGAGGCCAGAGGGGCCCGCATGGGAGCCTGCGGCACCCAGAGGCACCCTCGCCCTCAGCTGAAAGCTCCAGGGCATCCTTGCAGGGGACTTTCTGGAGTTCGTCTGGGGTGTTTCCCCGAGGCGGAGGGGAGGGGCCCAGATTCCATCCGGGTGAGCAGAGGGGCCGGCCCCCAGGCCTGCAGGGGGCTGGGAGGACACGGTCAGAGACCTCGTGATCGGCCCCGGGGGGACACCACCCCTCAGGGTGGCGTCTCTCACCTCCTGCTGCCTCAGCCCTCCCTCCTGTGTGTGTGTTCACCCTGGGACCACGCGGCCGGACCCCTGGACCCCGCCAGGCCCGGGAGCACGCCAGGCCCGGGAGCACGGGGCTGCCTGGGCCCGCTTCCCGAGAGAGCGGGGACGTGCGCCTGGGCTGGCGGGGCGGCCGCCCATTGGCGGCCGAGCCAGGAGAGGAGCCCAGGGGCCCGGCCCGAGGCGGGGGGCCGTGGGCGGCGGTGGGCGTGGCTGGACAGCGCACCGGGCGCCCGGAGCGACAGCAGTTCCAGGAGAAGGGGCCGACCCATCCGACAGTGACAGTCTGGGTGTCACAACGGGGACCCCGCGGGAACGGGGCCTGGGCGTGGAGGTGGACGGCCAGTCCTCGCACCCCGGTCCCCCACCGTGTCCAGGGGAGAACAGAACCAGCCGCCCGTTGCTGGTTCTGAGGTCCCACGCAAGGGGCTGCGTTCTGGGGATTCGCTCTTCACGTTTGATCATCACTTCAATACACATTTTCAAGTGAAGAGTGTTTGAGTCGGTGTTGTGGGTCGAGGGGCTGCATCCCGTCCCCCAGGTGTCCTGAGACGGTCACCGTGCGGGGCCCGAGGGCGGCCGCGTCCTCGTGCTCGGGGGACGCACAGGAAGGGCGCTCCCTGGGGCTGGAGCGTGGCCGCTCGGGGACAGCGTGCGCCCGTGTGGCGCCCGGCGCCCGTTCACGGTGGCGTCCTCGTCCTCCCTCCCGCTGCTGGGAGCACGTGTGCGCGCAGCGGTCTGCCCGCGGCCGCCTCGCCCACCATTGGAGGCGGTGAGTGGGGCCGCGGGTCTCAGGAGAGGGGCTGGGGGCCGAGTGCTTGGAGGGCACAGATCCTGCGGCCGTTCCCGGCAGGTGTCACGGGTGGGCCACCTGTGGCTCATCGGCCCTGGGACGGGGACGTCGGGGACCCGGTAATGACAGCGTCGCTGGAAGCTCTCTCTCTGACTGCCGCCGTGACCCCGTGAACCTTTCGAGTCCTCATGGTTCTCGGCGCAGGAATCCAGCGTGTGTCACCCACCCCTCAGCGGCCTGGCACCGCACAGAGCTGCTGGCCGTGCTGCCACGTCACAGGGCCGGGCGCAGCGCTCTGTCCCCATCCCCAAGACCAGGCTGTGCCCCTCCGGGCGAGCCCGAGGGCTTCGGGGAGGCCGCCCTGCCCTCTGCAGCTCTGACCCCTGCCTGGCTCTGGAACCTTCTGCCCTGGCTCCAGCCCGAGTCCTCCTCCTGTCTGCGTCATTGCCCCCGGGCTGTGGGGCAGGGGCGGGGGAGGTGGGGGAGCCAGCCTGAGGTGTCCCTCTCAGCCCCTCACTGTCCTTTCCCTTGCTCCCTGCGTCCTCTGTCCCCGCCCTCCGGGAGCATGTGAGCTGCGGGCTGGGAGCTGGGAGCCGCGAGCTGGTTCTCCCACATTCCAGGCTGGGTGACTGGGTGGAGGGTGTGCCCGCCTGGGGGGCTGGGGAAAATCCTGGCAGGGCCCGGCTCTGCTGTCTCCCACCCGCCCGGTGGGGTGCGGGGGCCTCGGTTTCTCATTCTGGGGCCGCAGGGTTGGGGCGAGGGCAGCTCAGAATGGGGAGTCGCCTCCTGTGTGTATGGCCACGCCCCGCCTGGCACCATGGGGAGGGACACAGAGCCTGCGTCACCAGCCCTGCCCCTTCGGGGTCATTAAGTCCAAACAGCCTTGTCTGTACAGATGGGGAAACTGAGGCACGGAGTCCCACAGCCTGGGCACTGGGAGGCAGGCGCCCCTCCTCCGCCCCAGCACCCCGTGCGGCCCGCTCAGGGCCTGGGGGGGAGTCGGGTGTCTGTCGGACACAGTCCCCTGTGTCTGGCGCTGGCTGGTGGGGAGGGGCTTTGGTGGGGAGGGGCTCGCTGCCCGTGGGGACAGCACGGGCCTGGCCCGGGCTCTGAGCGGGGGTCGGGAAGCGCGCAGCGAAGGGCTTGGGTCTGGCCCCCGCCCATGTGGCCGGGGCGCCGTCTGCAAACCAGGGCAGTGGGGTGTCGGTGTGTCTGTCACAGGATGAAAACAGCGGGGTGTCGTTGTGTCACAGGATGACACAACAGTGCCTGTTATGTGGCCGCTGGGCAGAGCTGTGCTGCCCTGAGCTGCAGGACCCGGCCTGCGGGCTCTGACCGCTGGGGGGCGGCAGCCGCGCTCTGCCGGCCGGCGAGTGCACGGAGCTCAGGCTGGGGGCCGGACAGACAGACGGGAGGGACGAGCACAGCGCTGGGGTCCTGCGCCAGGCGCACCGCCGGGGCGGGGGCGGGGGGCGGGGGGCGAGCGGCAGACAACCCAGGTCTCTGCAGACGTGTCCGCAGCAGCCCCGATGCCCGGACGAGGGCCAGGCCGGCAGGCGCGATCCCCCAGTCCCTGGAGAAGCTCCTGGAAAGCCCAGCCTGCACCCTCTGTCCTCCGTCTCCAGGGCCCGTGACCCGGCCCCTGCGCGGTGCACGACCCCACACACCCTCCCTACACCTCCCTACGCCTCAGGATGGATGGCCAGGAGCACAGAGCCCCCCGCAGCGACCCTCCCGCCCAGCCGGGGTGCCCTGCGCCCAACCCCAGAGGGTGTGGGGCGGCCTGCTGACAATCATTAAACCAGCGGCCTGACTTCCCAGCACCCCAGCTAGGACGCTGGCCAAGTGGCACGAAATATGCAAATCACCTGGGACCAGGAGCCCAGGCTAAAGGCCAGGAAATCCCCTCGTCCAATGAGCCACCGGCTCAGGTTACCGGCTGCTATAAAGGCCCGGCTGGGAGGGGCTGGCTGTGGCTCTATTTAGGTGCTGGAGCCTCCTGGGTTTCTGGCCTCCTGCTGTGCCTTCTGCCCGCCTGCCTGCCCACCTGCCTGACACGCCCGCACCGCACAGTCGCTTTGGTAGGTCCCCACCTGTCGCCGTCCCCAGCCTGGGGACACAGGACACGGGACACGGGAGACCGGCAGCTCCACCCTGCCCACCGGGAAGCTGCAGAGTGGAGGTGCCCGGCTGTGCTGAGGCGCTCAGAGCAGAAGGCCCGGAGGAGGGAGCCCCCAGCGGACCCTTCTGGAAGAGGGGGCTCTGGAGAAGTGGGGACCTTTGTGTCCCCTGGAACGCCCCTGGCCCAGGCACGGCGGGAGCAGAGCAGCCCGAGGACCGGGGCCAGCCTCAGCAGCCGCCTCTCTCCCCAGGTGGCCTCATGGCTGCTACCTGTGAGATCAGCAACGTCTTCAGCAACTACTTCAGCACCATGTACAGCCCCGAGGACCCCGCCCTGGCCTCCGTGCCCCCCGCCACCGCCTTCGGAGCCGATGACCTGGTGGTGTCCCTGAGCAATCCCCAGATGCCGCTGGAGGGCACAGGTGGGCCTGGCGGGGCGGGGTGGGGGGCCCGGGAGAGGCAGGGGGACCGGGGCGTGGCCGACACCGGCCTGGGAGACTGGCGAGCTGGCCGAGGTGGGCGCCCGCCGCGGCCGCGGGTGACCCGCCGCTGTGCCTGCCCGTGGCAGAGAAGGCCAGCTGGTCCGGGGAGCAGCCGCAGTTCTGGTCGAAGGCGCAGGTGCTGGACTGGATCAGCTACCAGGTGGAGAGGAACAAGGTGGACGCGAGCGCCATCGACTTCTCGCGCTGCGACATGGACGGGGCCGCGCTCTGCAGCTGCGCCCCCGAGGAGCTGCGGCTGGTCTTCGGGCCCCTGGGTGACCAGCTGTACGCGCAGCTGTGGGACATGAGTGAGTGGCGGCCGGCGCCCAGGCCCCTCTCAGGTGGGCTGGTCGTGGCGGGGGCGGCCCCCCGGCTCCGAGCTTGGGTCGGCAAGGCTGCGGGGACGACCCGCAGCCCCGGGCCGGGTGGGGGGGCAGCACAGCCAGGGGGAGCCCCGAGGGCACGTGGCCCTGAGCCTCCGCTCCCCCCCAGCCTCCAGCTTCCCCGACGAGCTCAGCTGGATCATCGACCTGCTGGAGAAGGACAGCGAGTCTTTCCCGGAGACCCCGGGCGACCCGGGCCCCGCCAGTGAGAGCAGCTTCCTCCCGGCCCCGCCTCCCCAGACTCGCCCCGGCTGGGAAGGTCAGCGGGTCGGCTCAGCTCTGGCGGCCGCGCCTGAGCCTCCCCTGCTTCTCCCAGACCAGGGAAGCGCCTTCGGCCAGGAGCCCAGCCCCTACCACGCCGGCTGTGGCTCCGAGGGCTCCACCGCAGGTGAGGGGACCCTCGGGGACGCGGCCGCCCTCCCCCACGGTCCCCGGGCCCCTGGGAGGGACGGGAGCTGGCGGGGGCGTCCACAGGAGGAGCTGTGACCCCTCACGCGACCCCTCCCCCAGGGACTGGCAGTTCCCGGAGCCCCCGGTGCTCAGAGTCCGGCGGCAGCGACCTGGACCTCGACCCCGGGGACAGCAGGCTGCGGTGCAGTGGTCAGTGCGGGCGTCCGGGGGGCCGTGCGGGCGTCCGGCGGGGCCGTGCGGGGCACACCCTGCGCCTCGCCCGCCTCTGACCTGCCGCCCCCTGCAGAGGCCGGCGCCGACCACAAGAAGGGGGAGCCCAAGCACGGCAAGCGGAAGCGGGGCCGGCCCCGGAAGCTGAGCAGGGAGCCCCGAGACTGCCTGGAGGGCAGGAAGAGCAAGCACGGTGGGCGCCCCCCTCCATGAGGCCACGCACGGCCGTGGCCTTGGTCACAGCCTGACTGCCCAGTCTGGCCGGCAGTCCCAGGCGCAGGGGGCAGCGAGGGTGTCCGTCCGCGGCACCTGCCCCGCCCCGCTCCTGGGTGGGCCTGGGGCTGTGAGGAGCAGCTGCTGGGAGTGGGCAGGGCCTGGAGACCCCCTGGGGACCTGGACCCGCCTGCCCATCCACCACAGGCAGGGGCTGTTGCTGGCCCCGAGGCCCCGCTCCGCCCAGAGCTGTCCCCTCTGTCCCCTCGCAGCTCGCAGGCCTGGCTGTTTCCTTCCTGTCCTCGGGTTGTTCCCGGGGAGGAGTCCCGCGTCCCCCAGCTGGGGTCGGCTCTGGGGTCCCCCCCTCGCTGAGCGGGCGAGCCCTTGGTGCCCACTTTTACCCGGCGCCCCTCCCCCCCCCGACCCGTAGCTCGTCCCCGTCCCTGCCGCGTCCTGAGCCGACGCCGGCCAGGATGAGCCGGGGCTCCCGGGCCCCCCGTCCAGGGGCCGGGGCCGGCTGACCGAGCGCGTCCCCCCCCCCGCAGCCCCCAGGGGCACGCACCTGTGGGAGTTCATCCGGGACATCCTGATCCAGCCGGAGCTGAACGAGGGCCTGATGAAGTGGGAGGACCGGCAGGCGGGCGTCTTCAAGTTCCTGCGCTCTGAGGCCGTGGCCCAGCTGTGGGGCCAGAAGAAGAGGAACAGCAGCATGACCTACGAGAAGCTGAGCAGGGCCATGCGGTGAGCGGCCCCGCGGGACAGGGCCGGCCGTGGCCGGGAGGGGGCGGCGCCCGGCCGCCGTGGGGCCCGGGACCCCAGAGCCCCCGGACCCCTGCCAGGGCGCCCGGCAGCGCTCAGCTCCTGCGGCGTCAAGGCCGGGCCCCCGGTCCCAGCGATGAGCACGGATGGGCCGGCCGGACGCGGCGTCCGGGGTGTAATTGGGCGGAGGAAACAGAAGCTCCAGGAAGGGGGCCCGGCGCAGGTTTGGGGGGCCAGAGCCCAGAGGGGCCAGGCCCCCCGAGGGACGGCCAGGCGTGGCGGGGACGCTGGGGGCGCCGGGCACCCCTGACCTGCGTCCCGTGTCCCCGCAGCTACTACTACAAGCGGGACATCCTGGAGCGGGTGGACGGCCGGCGGCTCGTCTACAAGTTCGGCAAAAACTCCAGCGGCTGGAAGGAGGAGGAGGTCGTCGGGAGCCAGGACTGAGGGTCCAGGCGGACCCGGGACACACGCACGGACTCCAGGGGGCCGGCCGGCTCCCGCCGCGCCACACCGCGGACGGACGCCCGGGCTCTGGGGCTCCTCACCGCCTCCTCGTGGGGCTACAAGCTGCAGTTTAAAGTGACTCACGCACTGACCGGCCCTGGTGCCTCCCGAGGCCCGGTTCGGACGCCTAGAGACGAAGAGATGGCGCCGGGCGAGGACAGGGCGGCCACCTGCCCGTGGCCCGGCCCCCAGCCCCGTCAGCGCAGGCCTCACTGGCGGGGGGCCGAGCGCGCCCTAATTTATGTGCCGGACTGCGTCGCGTGTACAGAGAAACGTATTTTTCCTAAGAGGTGCCCTCCTGCTCCTCCTCCCCCAC